>OX030949.1:145746032-145792491 GCA_943735915.1 Pherbina coryleti | reverse complement strand
AATTGCTCAACAGTGGAAAATAGTAGCTGTTACAAAGACAAAGGACATGAACCCAACTTTTCAATATAAACATGCAGCGACATAGCGAAGCAGTAAAGAGCCTTTTCACAAACAAAAGAAAAGGCCGACAACTGCGGCAATGCGTTGAACACTACTTGAGGGCTCTTACTATCGATAAACATAAGGGAAAAAAAATGTTTTAATAGCTACTGTGATAAATTCACTATTAGAACTAAAGTATTAAATATAAAATTATCATATGATTTAAAAAAAATTGGATACATAAAAGAAATTGAACCGTAATAATATAGTTTTAAAAGTTTCGTCAAGAAAAAGCATGAGCACACGCAACAGCAAAAGCAAAAGCAAAAGCAAAAGCAAAAGCAAAAGCAAAAGCAAAAGCAAAAGCAAAAGCAAAAGCAAAAGCAAAAGCAAAAGCAAAAGCAAAAGCAAAAGCAAAAGCAAAAGCAAAAGCAAAAGCAAAAGCAAAAGCAAAAGCAAAAGCAAAAGCAAAAGCAAAAGCAAAAGCAAAAGCAAATGCAAAAGCAAAAGCAAAAGCAAAAGCAAAAGCAAAAGCAAAAGCAAAAGCAAAGCAAAAGCAAAAGCAAAAGCAAAAGCAAAAGCAAAAGCAAAAGCAAAAGCAAAAGCAAAAGCAAAAGCAAAAGCAAAAGCAAAAGCAAAAGCAAAAGCAAAAGCAAAAGCAAAAGTGAAAGCGAAAGCGAAAGCAAAAGCAAAAGCAAAAGCAAAAGCAAAAGCAAAAGCGAAAGTAAAAACAAAAGCAAAAGCAAAAGAAAAAGCAAAATCAAAAGCAAAAGCAAAAGAAAAAGCAAAAGCAAAAGCAAAAGCAAAAGCAAAAGCAAAAGCAAAAGCAAAAGCAAAAGCAAAAGCAAAAGCAAAAGCAAAAGCAAAAGCAAAAGCAAAAGCAAAAGCAAAAGCAAAAGCAAAAGCAAAAGCAAAAGCAAAAGCAAAAGTAAAAGCAAAAACAAAAGCAAAAGCAAAAGCAAAAGCAAAAACAAAAGCAAAACCAAAGCAGAATCAAAAGCAAAATCAAAAGCAAAATCAAAAGGAAAAGCACAAACAAAAGCAAACCCGAAATAAAAGAAAAAGCGAAAGAAAAAGCAAAAACAAATGCAAAAGCGAAAGCGAAAGCAAAAGCAAAAGCAAAAGCAAAAGCAAAAGTAAAAGCAAAAGCAAAAACAAAATCAAAACCAAAGCAGAATCAAAAGCAAAAGCAAAAGCAAAAGCAAAAAAAGCAAAAGTAAAAGCATATGTAAAAGCAAAATCAAAATCAAAATCAAAAGCAAAATCAAAAGGAAAAGCACAAACAAAATCAAAACCCGAAATAAAAGAAAAAGCAAAAGAAAAAGCAAAAACAAATGCAAAAGCAAAAGCAAAAGCAAATGCAAAAATTAAAGCAAAAGCAAAAGCAAATGCGATGGCAAAAGCAAATGCGATGACAAAAGCAAAATCGAAAGGAAAAGCAAAAACAAAAGCAAAACCCAAAATAAAAGAAAAAGCAAAAGTAAAAGCATATGCAAAGGCAAAAGCAAAAGGAAAAGCAAAAACAAATGCAAAAGCAAAAGCAAAAGCAAATGCGAAGGCAAGAGCAAAAACAAAAGCAAACGCAAAATCGAAGGCAAAATAAAACTAAAAAAAATAAAAAATAATATAAAAGAACATTTGCATAAAAATAAAAATTAAAAGATCTGAAAATATAAACAAAAGTAAAAATAAAATTAAAAAAAAGAAATAAAAACGATATTCTAATCGTAAAATAAAAAAATAATAAACCAAATAAAAAAAATCGAAATAACAATTAAGATAAAAATAATTATAAATGCAAAATAAATATATATGTATTATAAAAATAAGAAAACGAACGTCAATAACAGTAACACTAGAAATTATAATAAAAATTAAAATTAAAATCAGAATAAAATATAAACTTAAAACATAATATGATTTAATAAAAATAAAAATAGATGTAAGAATAAAATTAAAAAAATATTTAATATGAAGTCAAAATCACAATTAAAATAATATTAAGAAGCAAAAAATAATTTTGAAAATAAATTAAAATAAAAAACAATGCCAAAAATAGTAAATATCTTAAAAACAAAATAACAAATAAAAAATTAAAACTATAAGCAATAATACAGGAAAAAATAGGAATACGCCTTAAAATAAACATTAAAGTCATTATAAAAATAAAAAATCAAATAAAATTATCAAAATAAAATAATAAACAAGGATTAGGAAAGAGATTAGAGTAAATTTGGGAAAAGAATATTATAACGGGTAGGACAATTATAAGAATAAATTTGCGGATTACATTACAGGAAAACTTTCGATTTGAAGTGGGAAGAGTGTAAATAATGGTTTGTGTATTAGATAAATTCAATGATTTTTTATTTATTTCTCACAATTCCGTCAACATTTTGATATTTAAACATCAAAAAGCTTTTTGAAGCTACCCTCTGCACTGAAAAAATTGTCATTATATATTATTTCTTTTTGTTAATATTTTTAAATATTTTGACAAATTTTCTTGTTTTTTTTTTATTTTTGTTTTAGATATTTTGAATTTTTTTAACATATTTTTCAAATATTTGAAATATTTTGAATTATTTTTGGCAATATTTGTCCTCAAACGAGAGCAAATAATTTTAAAAATGCTTTATGAGGGGTTTATAGCATGTCCCAGCCATTTTTCAAAAAGGCTCTCATTTATAAACAAAAATTTTCAAACACTTTTTGACATATTATTTGTGTTTAATATGATTTTAAATAATTTGATACATTTTTGACAGTATTTGTGCTCAGATGATAACAAAAAGGTTTAAAAACGCTTCATCGAGGGTTTATTCAAGGTTTCAACCATTTTTAAAATTCTCTCATTTATCAAGTATTTAAAAGAGATTTTAACGCTATTTATGAATAATGTTCTTTAATTTTTTCAATTTTTTTTTCTTATATAGCCGTTAGACTTTTGGTAAAATTGTGTATTTGTGTTGGAGCGACTTAGTAGTTTCATTAGAATAAAGTAACCAGCTAACTTAAGTAATGAAATAATTTTAAATTTTCTGTATCTTCCTGATCTTACCATTTTTTTTCATTACATTGGTGTACTTTTCCAAGTACTCTATACCGAAATCGCTTTTATACGTAAAAATAGCAGCTCTGAGGTAAGAAAAATATATGACTGGCCTATAAAGAATTGTTCAAGGAAAAAAAATCATAAAAAAGGTTCTGTATCTACGGAATTGCCCTTAGTGCTGAATTCAAAAACATAGCTCAGTTATTTAATTATTAAATGAAAATATGTCAAGTTAAATATGTCTTTCGTTTAAACTGAAAAACTGCTCTAGAGAATTTGAGTCTGAGTTTTTATAAAAGTGGCAATATTTTTACATTAAAAAAAAATGTTCCTGTCTTATTTTTTTTTTTTTTGTTTTTTGTTTTTGTGGACCTTGTTGACTTTAATTTATGATGCTCAAATAGATCTTGAAAAGAGAGTTTTTGCCTCTTAGCGCTTCTGACATATTTTTCTATAGTATTATCTTTGCGTACAACCTTTTTTGCACAGAGCTCAAAAAGAGAGAGCTTTTGTTTCTGCTTTTAGTCTCGCCACGCAGACGCTCATCAATGAGCTTAAAAACAAAACAACGGCATCAAAGCTTTGCGAGAAAATGAAGTATAACAGCGAAAAATTGCTCTAGCGAATTTTTGACGGTGCTTTTATAAAAGTGGCAGTATTTTTAAATTCAAAAAGGTGTCAGCATTAGTACCGCACACGATACATGTTGCTGTCTTTTTTTTTTTTTTTTTTTTTGTTTTTTTTTTGTGTTAACCTTGTTTACTTTTATTTACCATGCTCAAAAAGAGCTTGAAAAGAAACCTTTTGTCTCGCAGCTATTATGACATATTTCTCTTATTATATTTGCGCACAACCTTTTTTGAGTTGCACAGAGCTTAGCCATGGTAGAATTACAAGGTAGGGCCGAGTCGCTCAGTGCTCCCTTTTTCCACACTTCCATTTTTAGGGTTCAGTTAGTTAAACAGCAAAAATAACAACAACTTCAATGTGCTCTGGTAGCAGTAAACCGCTGTGATCGAATTTCGAAGATGCACATGAATTAAGGCTATGCCTAAAAGTATGATACGATCTAGGTTAACCGTGGTACAGTTTGCATCAAAAGTAGATAAGAACTCAGTTAGAAAAATTCAAGCGTTCTCTGCCAAAAATAAATTCCGGGTAACTTTCTCGGCATAATTGGCAGTATAAGTAGAACCTAAGTAGCTTGAGTGGATCACAGTGTAAAGTCATACAAAGGCTACTGATGAGTTGGTGTAGCGGCCAATGAAACAGTCTGTATAGTCAAGGTGTGTGATTTGCTCTATACAGAACCGTTATTGTTGTTGTTGGTTGTTGCCTTCTTTGTTCTTCATGTTGTGTTGTTGTCAACATGATTGGCCTAGAGCTCAAAAAATTTGTTTTCAATATAAATTCTTTTTTAAGTATATTTTCTAATAAATATTTTTTAATCAATTCATTTTTTTTATTTCATATACTATGTTACTTTATGGTGGAGAGGAGGGGTTTTGAAATGCACTACGAAGAGTAACAGAGGGGGAGGGGGTGGGTAAAAAAAAAGTTGAAAATCGGTCACGTAATTTATGAACGAGGTGCATAAAAAAAAATTATTATAAACAGAAACATTAAATGTTGGGCCTATTTTTCATGTTATTGTGTACATTTTTTATAAGTACTTGAGTTATGACATCCATTCTTCTCCCAGTGAGGATTAAACAGATCAAGCAGTGCGTAAATCAACATTCTATCATAACAGCTTTAACTACACCAAAGGCTCAAAGTGTGACATAAACATCGTTTGCTGATCGCAATCAACCACCCTACTTACCTCCGAGATTGACGTAAGTCTACGTCAAAAGCGAAAGCAATTGATATGTATTGTAAACATGTACATTTTACATACATACTAAAAACAACAACAACATAAGTAGTTAATGAGAAGTATTCGTGAAACGATTCGCGTCAACAAACGGCACGATGTTGTATTCGCATGAACTTCGGCACGAACAAACGCAACAACCATAATAACAACATATAAGTAGCTACTGAAGCATTTTATGCATTCATTTTCATACAAAAATTAGCTTTTTGCCTGTAGCATACATTTCCGATGTGTTTGCAGTCTTACATAAGCTTTTAATTTGTATTCCATGAAGTACGAAAACTCTAAACTACTGCTTATTTCTGTAAAAATTTACATTAAAAGTTATAAAGTATTCGTTATCGTAATTTGCTCCACTGTGCATTGTGAAAATAAGCTACTTTTGAAGCTAAAATGGAGCTTAAGTATTCGCCCGTAAATGTTGAGCAAATATAGCCGCAAATTATTTACACTCACTCTCACTCACTCACTCACGCACACACAGTTTATTATTCCCACACATACACATTCGCACATATGCAATTATGTACATTTACAATCATACCGCTGTTATACCCAATGCACAAAGGCAGCTCCGTGCAAATATTTTCAAATGTATTAAAAATTTTTTCACTAAACTTTTAGCAAAAAAAAAAAAAAATTTAAGTAACTTCAAATAAGGAAAAATATGTTAAGCAAAAAAAAAAAAAAAAGCAAAGAAAAAACAAATCCGAAAAAACAACAGCTATCTACAGACAAATAGTGGCAAAAACCAGAGGGAACAGCGTTGTTGAAGCAAGGGTTTCAGTGACACCGAGAAAACAGAGCAAAAGTACTTTTCTGCCTCTTTTCGCTTTAACTGCGTTTTTTTCGGCATTTTTGCTTTGCTGTTCGGCGCTGTGATTGTTTTCCCCGAATGAATAATTTCTATTTACAGCAAACATAAAACATGCAAGGAAAAAGAAGGAAGTAGTCAAAAGCTATAAAGTAGCAGAGGAAGCGAAACGATTGAAAAGAGTAGGAAAAAAAACAAAAATTGGAACAAGAAAAAGAAGCGAGTCATTGCAAGGCGAGAAAATGGAAAAAAACTAGCTGAAAAATTGTGTAAAAAGTGCAAAACGTTTGTACATGAACATACAATGCGAGCGTATTTAAAAGTGGGCTCGACTGGGTTGGGCTGGGCTGTAGAATGGGTTGGTAAAAATAAGTACCTAAACCGGAAATGGGAGAAAACTCATTTTCATTACTGTTGTGGTTGTTGTTGTTGTTGGTAGTGATTTTGTTGTTGTTGTTGTATGTGTTTTATTTATTACAGCGTTGCTTTAAGCTGCCTAAAGATGCATTCAAACAGCAGCAGGGCATAAAACTAAGCTATTTGTTTTAATGTGTGCGTGTGTTTGTTAAATTTTTCATGTGTGTGTAAGCGTTAGTTGGTTGAATGCAATCTTCTTAGAAACAAAAACAACAACAACGACAACAACTATATAGCATCTATACAAAATCACACTCAAAGAATTTAAGATAAACGGCACTATAAAAAGTTATAGCACAGCGAAAATTCTATTTTACGAGTATAAGAGAAAAGTTGGCAGTGGGAGCGGATGGTTTATAAAGACTAAGACTACTGCACTTAGTTTGAGCTGTAAGTTCAAACATAAAAATAAACTGACATAAAAGAAAAAAATACATGCAATATAGTCAGATGCTTTAAGCACGCAGCATACACAGGATATAGGCATAAAAGCTGATATATACCTATGGAGCTGAGTCCCAACATCTTTGTATATCTGTGTAGTTATGAGCTGCTCTTTGATTTTTTTTGTTCTTCTTAGCAGAGGTCAACACCATAACTAAGCTTTTAGACTCTTTGTCAGATTTCAAAATGTTTATTGCCACGCTCATATCTTATAATATGAGCTTAACACTTAAAGCTTCATATCTAGAAGTCTACATGAATAACAATAATGCTCATTGGCCACTAGGCTTTTTTTCATAAGGAGACCAAAGTCGGGCATTTCTGTATACGTAGTACTTTTTATACATCACGGAAAAGATATTTTTTAAAGTCCTTGACAATTTGTTTTTTCTTATTTGTTTGTTGATATTTTGCGTATATCTTTTCTTTATTCCTTTAGTTCAAATCAAATCAATTTAAAAGATATAGTAAAAAAAGTAAAAGAACCCCGAAAGTGACTTTTTGCTAAATTGACGGGTAATGTAAAATGAGTAGGGCGATTAATTTTTATTTTAATTTTATTTATTATATTAATAGTCTACAATATTACTTACAGACTAAATTATTTTAGTCTGTTTATCAAAGTCATAATGATCCGATTTAAGTCAAATATGCACCGTTTTGATCGAAAACTTGGTGCCATTTTGAAGGTAACTTCATTAGAGCCTGAACAAAATCAAAGCGATTAGCAATTGGCATGAAAACTTATGAACACGTCCAAAATCAAATCGCTGGTCTTCGATCACGACGAACAATTGCCAGATTAGAAACTATTCTATTTTTTCTCTGACGACCTGGCGATCCTCTCTTTGAGTAGTGTCAAACATGATAAGTGTTGCCGTATTTTTCCTAATGATGGGGTACGTTCAGTGCTATTTTCTTAAGTTTTATTATCTTCTGACATTTGTTGTCTGTGTTTCCGTTTTCTTCATATCAATTATGCATACACAAAACAAAACGTTCTGACAATTTAGTCTGAATAGTTCACCAATCGCTAATCACTTTCATTCTGTACGTTTTCTGAGCGATTGGCTTGAAGAGAGGATCGCTGATCGTCAATCGCTTTGATTCTGTTCGGGCCCTTATGCTTCTCTCATAAAAACCATCGTCCCTATTGTCAAAGAACTGGGAGAGTCGATTTTCACATGCTTGAGGCGAAGTTCTCACCAGAAAAATCAGAGCCCGAACAGAATCAAAATTCGTTGCGACCGACGATCCTTCTATTCCGCGTAGGGTAACATAACCTCTTCTAGTAAAAAAAAAAAAATAAAAATAAATAACTGGCCATTTCAGCCCTTGAAAGGACTTTGACCTAGCTTCTTATGATCAATTGTGTTGCGCGTGTTATTAAGTTTGTACACAATTGACCGAGAAATGGACCTACAGGATTAACGCCGACTCCGAACGGCGATGAACGAAATGTTTTTATTCTCAAGAAGCTTTACATGGCATTTTTGATTACTCTCTGAGGTTTGCCATTGTCTGCAGAGAGGTGGCGACCGTACAGAAAAATTATTTTAATTCAAATAATTTTCTGTCGCTGCTGGGGTCTGAACCTGGGTCCCCAGGTTCATTGACATAGCGGCCATGCACTTTAACCAACTACGCCACCTCTTCTAGTAAGTCCCTATAAATCTCTTTCTTCATGGTATTACTCATGAGGTGAATCGGACCTACACTTTTATACGAGAAACAACCCCAGACCATGATATTTCCGCCACCATTCTTTATCGTCTTTCTATAAGTCGCCTAACATTTCGTCCAGAGTCATTCTCAAATAAATTAATCTTGGTTTTGTCACTCCAGAGTACGTTGCGCCATTTTTTGATACCTCCAGGACCACACCATGTTCTATTCGCATGTGCAAAAGTTTTCCTCTTTTCAATATTTTGTTTTCTTGACAATACCACACTGCGAGCAAGTGGGCCTGGTAAATTCATGTCACAAAATCGTCGTCGTACGGTTCTAGCTGATATTATGTTGTAAATTTCAACAGCAATGGCTTTGGAAGATTTGAATGGGTCTCGTTTGGCCAAGTGTGTAATGTAAGTGTCTGTAACCGGAGTTGTTTTCCTAACACCACCACGGTTTTAAATTTTTTTTTCGAGTTTAAGAGCATTTGCCACAAAATTTTTGATCTTCCTAATGATATAGCAATGTCTGTGTACGACTTGTTCTTCTTGCCAAGATTATGAATCCTTCTTTTTTCTTCGGGTGTGCCATGCCTCGTACGACCCATCTAATGTTCAAATGTACATTCATTTCAAATGTATAAGAATTGTTTTTCTCTAAAACCGACCTTGTAACCTATTTTTTCTGTAACAACGGCCCGTAAACAAAAATTATTAATAGCGCACCTATTTCATTGACCACCCAAAGTCTTTGTTGTGAGCAGTAATGAAAAACCTAACGGTTCTTTTTATTGACATAAGTAGACAGCGTTGCCAATTGAAAACATTTATATTAAGCAAAATTATTGTAAAATTGGGAAATGCTACACGAAAAGTGTTGTCCTAAGTCATCGTACCTATTTCAATGATCATATGTGTAGATGATGAAATATTAGACGAACCCTTCTTGAATTTGATAAAATGCCAAAAGCTTTTGGATTTCCTTAAATGTTAGTTTCAAATTTAGTAATAAACTGTTTAATAACACAGTTTGACGAAATCGACCAAAAACCAAAGCACAACCAAACTTTATAGAAATTCTTAAAGAGGGACATGTTGTGAGTCCATGCATTTGGTCTGACCTCTCAATTTTTTTTAATTCGTTTTTAAAGTTGAAGGGTCCGAATTTTGTTCCGCCGACGTTCATTGAATTTTTACAGCTATTTGCCTTTTTGGAAATGAAAAACAAATGCCACTTCTTTTCAATAGAATTTCACGTAGAATAATTCTGTATAAAAATAAATACGATAATATACAAAATGAAGCGTGTAGCGAAGCAAATTCCTTAATTTTTCTTTAATTTCATAAAAAAATTAGTGTTTCTATAAATTTAAATGAAATAATGCTGCATGAATGACATCTTTTTCACAAAAATTCATTGCACATAAAAATACCTTTTTATTGAATCCAAAACCATCAATATCGGTTCAGAATTGGCAAAATTTTGGCAGTTTTTTTTTTTTGTAAGAAAACACTGACTCCCATGTATATGTTGCTATCGTACAAAGTGCTGTCTTTTTGTCAAATCTTAACCGATTTTGGACATCTTTAGCTCATTGGAAAGAAAATATGATGGGTAAGATACATCTAGAGCATTGCAATATACATCTTTGAAAAATATAAAATTTACTATGGAACGAATTTTTTCATTTTTTTTTTTATGGAACGAATAAACATATTTTTACTTTCAACAGAATTGTTATATGAATGAATGTGTACGAGTGCATTAGACCGTAATGGAAAAAAGTAAGCTGCACACTGTCTTATCTGAAGCATTTTTTTAAAAAAATTTCGAAAAAAACAATTGTTTTTTCCCGAACGTTTTAGTCTTTCTTCATATCTTCGGCATTTACAGACCTATCTTATCCAAGAATGATATATCAATGTTTCTATTTCGAGGCGTCCAAATTTTTTGCTCTAAAAAATTTGGGCGCCTCGGTAGTCGAGTAGGTAGCGTGCTCGACTGCTATCCCAGAGGTCCCGGGTTCGATTCCCGGCCAGGCCAGAAACAAATTTACGACTGAAACAATTAATATTTACCACTTGAAATTAAATTATTGAAAATGTATTTATCACCAATGTTTACGACTTGAAATGAAACTATTGTAACTATTGAAACTATTGAAACTATTGAATCAATTGAAAATGTATATATGAATAATTTAATATATATAAGTAGTCTGTAAGAGTTGATGTCTGTTAGATGAAATAAATAAATAAATAAATAGAAAGACATTGGGGTCGAGGACCTCTTTCTAGTACTTACCAGATTTCAACTTTTACAACATGAATTAAAAAAGAAGTGTCAAATCAAAAAAAGTCTTTTTGAGCCGTTGCCCAAAACCTTGGAAGTCCTCAATTCAATTTTTATTTGCATTATTTGATCTTTTAAATAAAACACAGAACCAGAGGCGTTCCTTGGTGGGGGGCGGGGGTGAGGTCCGCCCCGGGTACCACCATTTTAGGG
Source organism: Pherbina coryleti (assembly GCA_943735915.1). NCBI lineage: Eukaryota > Metazoa > Arthropoda > Insecta > Diptera > Sciomyzidae > Pherbina > Pherbina coryleti. Next base: position 145,781,664 of record OX030949.1, on the reverse strand, counting down.
GTGACACCATTTCGATATTTTTTTTAATTTCTCAAACAGAAAGAAAAAGGTACAAATACATTACGTTAAAAACTGTGTGTCCAATTTTGTCGCATTGAAATTATTTCCTTACAATTTGTATATCAGTAGCTTCATGCGAAAGGAGTTTTTCAAAGCTAAAATTAATTAAGACTTATTTAAGGACTTCCATGGGTCAGGCAAAGCTTTGCGATCTTGCTATTTTATCCATTGATAACGAGCTTGCAAGTAATATTGATTTCGATGAGGTTATTTCAAATTTTGCAGCTCTTAAAGTAAGAAATGTTAGTTTTTAAGACAACGCCATTAATAAGATTTCTTTGTTTAACCTTACACCTACATATCGTTCCCAAAATTCACAAAGGCCCTAACCAGCATTTTTTTTTCAAATGGGTTTTTTCCCAGTTTTTGATAGCTTATACTGAAATACACATCCACAAAAAAATGTATAGTTCCGAAGTAAAAAACAACGCATTTATAACCAATACAAAAACGACCTATCTACACAGAAGAAAAAATGTTTTCAAATTGACGACAATTGTTATTAATTCCAAGAATTTTGTGTTTAAAAAATAGCTTGCAACAAATTTCGTCAAAGTAAGAGCAAATGTGTTTAAAACTTTTGAAAAACTTATGAAAAAAAAGTCAAATTATGAACACATTTTTTGAACACATTGTGTTCAATTTTAAGCTAATCTTTTTTTTTTCAGTGTACATACAGTGAAATTCTTGAAAACACAAAAGCCCTAACTACACACAATTTCTTTTCGCATCAGCAACACTTAACTGCAATGAAAATATGAGCCCCCCAATTCACACGCTGATTGCCAATGAAGCAATCTACGTGGTATTGTTTTTAACTTCTGTTGTGAAAGTAATCAGTTTAAGTAAGATTGTTCCTTGTGGGTTTCTAGTTAGAAATTTTTCAAAAAAATATTTGTTTCAAATGTGTAGCATTCAACACTTCGATGATTCTGAAGTTGAGGTCATAGAAAAAGTTAAATGCAAACGTAATACATGTATAAAAAACGTATCGTCGTTGCGCATACATAAAAGGTTATGTGTTTTTGAACAATTTTTCAGGAGACGAAAAAAAAATTTTTGTTTTTTTAAAAATTTCAATACTTTTTTCACATAGGCAGTTAACTTTCACATTCACTAACTTCTGAAGCAATAAAAATATCAAAAAACCATGTGGTGAGTAGATGGGGCATACATATGGCTATTAAATGGTAAAATAAAAAAAAAATCGAAATTTTACACATAACCTTTTTTTTATGCGCAGTGACGGTATTTGTGGCGAACAGTATTTTGGAAGATCAAGAAATGGAGAAGGTTTCTGCCAAAATTCGCCGAGACTCTTAGGACCTTCGTGTAAGTCGAATTTTTGTAAAAATCGCTAATCGCTACTGTTCAAGCTTCAATGAAAGCATCCGCAAAGAAATTTTTGATTTATTTTGGGATATGTCATGGGAACAGAAAAAATTATACGTCTGGTGAATTGTATTAAAATAAAGCGAGTTACGTCTGAAAACTCTCAACGCACACACACTTTCGAATATTTCTTAAAAAATAATTTTAATCGATTGCAAGTCTGTCGCGAGATGTTTCTGTCTACTTTGGGTGTAAAAGAAAAAAATGGTTACAAATTGGGTAAAAGATACTGGAAAACATGGTACTGAATTCAGTAATAGTGAGCTTTAAAAGAATATGCGAGTGGGATTAAAGCGATCATCTGTGTCTGGTCAACGGAATCAGGCAAAGCGTACTTATTTAGAAAATTGGTTAAAACAGCTCCCAAAGATGGAATCCCATTACTGCAGACAACAAACCCAAAAATTGTACTTCCAAGCTAACTTTGCGTCATACAACGAGCAATATAAGTTATATGTTGATGAATGTAAATCAGAGAAAGAAAACGCAAATATTGCATTATCTTATCCAATTTTTGCAAAGCTTGTAAAAGACTTAAACTACTCAATTTTTTACCCAAAAAAAGATGAATGCGATTTTTGTGTTTCTTATAAAGCGAAAAATATATCTCACGAATCGTATGAAAAGCATCGAGAAGAAATACAACTAATGCGAGATGAAAAACGTAATGATACCGAAAATGGTATTTCCGGATTATGTGTGGCACTTTGTATGGATATGCAAAAAATGCTACCCATGAGACATTCACCAAAATTGACAACTTAAACTCTTTCAATTCTGTCGCGATGAGAAGCAAAGAATAAATGAAAAAGAGACATGAATTCCGTAGAGCATGAGAGCAACAATTTCATTGATCTCGCAGAATTCGCACAATCCATGAACTCGGTAAACGTTGTGCGGGCCTTTGTGTCTTGAATCATTATTGTACACACTTGAAAATTTTTGTGTGATTTTTGATGGAAGACTTGCATCTAAGCATATGCGATGGAATAATTATCCAAATAGGATAAAAGTCTTGCATCGGATTTTTTTTTTATGAAATTGTTTTGAAAATTATAACCATCTTTGCATCGAAAGTGTAGTAAACACAGCAAGTAACTGAAACCGTCGCAAGCTGAGATGAAAATATAAATATGGAATATAAAAAAAACATGTCGTCAAATGATTCGCATATGGCCCATATTACACGATGATCGTTTGATCGCGGTCAAAATATTTTTGTTGTTGCTTTCAATGCGAAACAATTGTTCATTCGCTCTGGCTCTCAGTGTTTTTAGACAGTTTCGCATTGAAAGCAACAACAAAAATATTTTGACCGCGATCAAACGATCATCGTGTAATATGGGCCTATAACAGCAACAAAAGCATGTTTCCGAAAGTGAAGCATGCTTCGTCGTTTTTTTCAATTCGTTTTTTTAGTCGTTTTTTGTGCGTTCCGCGAAACAGTTGTCATAGCTTAAAGTGCGTAAATTAAAAACATGCATATATATTTTCTATGACCGAGTTGCTGCTGTAGTGCTTTTAACTATATTTATTGAGGTTTTAATTGATGATAAAGTCAATTCCTATATATAAATTTTGTTGGCTTATATTTGCAGTAAGCAATATATAAAATCAGCTCGGTCATAGAAAATAAATATGCATGTATATATTGCACGGCTAACGGAATGTAAGAAAAAGTACAGCAACAAAGGCATGCGCCTGAAAGTAAAGCCACTCTTTGTCGAAATTTTCAATATGCCTTTTTAGTCGTTTTTGTGCATTCCGCGAAACAGTTGTCATAGCTTAAGTGCGTAGATTAAAAAACATGCATGTATATTTTCTATGACCGAGTTGCTGCTGTAGTGCTTTTAACTATATTTATTGGTGTTTTAATTGATGATAAAGTCAATTGCTATTTATAAATTTTGTTGGCTTATATTTGCAGTAAGCAATATATAAAATCAGCTCGGTCATAGAAAATATATATGCATGTACATATTGCACGGCTAACGGAATGTAAAAAAAAATACAGCAACCAAGGCATGAGCCTGAAAGTGAAGCCACTCTTCGTCGTTATTTTCAATATGCCTTTTTAGTCGTTTTTGTGCATTCATCGATAGATCACATTTGCATTTTTCAGTATAGAAAAGCAATCGTCGCTATTACATCTTTACATTTTTTGGCGTTGGAAGTCTAATTTCACATGTTTCTCAGTGGTTAAGGTGCGTAAATCAAAATGCATATATTTTTTTCTATGTCTGAGTTGGTGTAGTGCTGTTTTTTATATATATTGATGTCTTTAAACAGTAATTTTGTTGGATTCTGCTTGAAACAAATAATATAAAAACAAATTTAACAATAGCATTGCACAAGCTCGGTCACAGATATGTTCTTTGCAAAAAACTTAAAGATAATGCAGATTTAATGTGCTTGTCAGATGTTGAAAGAAGAGCAATAACAAGAGAAAGTGTTGATTTACTCGTAGAAAAATGTTCATACCATCCTGAACCACGATTCATCACATCTCTTGCACTCGCCGTTGTTGGTTTGTTTCCGCAGCTAAAAACTTGAAGCCTAGAAAATGGTGGCATTGTAAGTTTATAACAATTTCAAATCAATGTTATCATAATGTTTCACACGCGTGAGTGTGTAAATATGTAATAAGTCTTATTAAATATTTTCAATTTCAGGATGCCCTATACGATCGCCTCAAAAATCGAGGATACATAATCTCAAGGCTGAATAGGTACTTCAGAAAATAGCAAAAAACGTAAAGCAGAAACGTGTACAATTAGACCTCCAACTCCAAAAGATGTCATTGATTTCAATAGCGACGACCGCTTTTCTATATTGAAAAATGCAAATGTAAAATCCCAGAAAGACATTGTTAAACGCCAACTAGAGGAAACACTGCAACTAAGAATTGAAGCCTTTAGGAAAGGAAAGGAAGAAATTTAACATTTTTTACAATGCGTTCCTTTTTTTTACCTCACCTGATTTGGTAAGTTAACATTCATTGAAATCACATTTAAAATTTCAAATACACATTCTCTCACATAAATAGATTGATTACGATTTTCAACTAAGATATCCTGGACAATGGCTAAATTTTAAAGCAAACTGGAAAACTTACTCTCCTCACATCCATAACATTGTTAAGAAAACGACCAAATTTTCAAGGACTGCCAGAAGTTGAAGGTGAGTAAATATGTACATGTTTAAAGTAAGATTTAAACTTTGTTTATCTTTTATATAAAGATATCCTATCCACTTAACAAAAAGTTAAATACAATTTTAATTTATTTCAGATATACTACCAACTAGAAAACCAACTATGTGTCAAAGACAAATCTTGTGAAAAAAGTTTTTACGTTTTTCTATGGAAAAAAAAAGTTATCTCGAATTGATTACAAATGTCTTTAAAATATAGAATTAATAACACCTATTTATAAAATATCATATATTATCATAAGTAATTGCCATTACAAAAAAAAATTCTTTTTATTAAAACAAGAGTCTTTATGCTCCCGTTTGAATACCTTTTATAAAATATTACAAATTTTGCATTTTAATGAGAACATTAACTTTATTTTGACTGAGTACATTGGAGTGTACGATAAGTTTTATTGTAGTTATAATTTATTTGAAAAAAAATGATCCAATTTGTACAAGCTTAAAAAATCTTAAATTTAAAAAAAGCTATGAACAACATTTTTGTCAAAATACTAAAAACGTTTATATCATCAGCTCTTACATTGAATAAGCTTAATAAAAAAAATACTTTTATACTATACTGTAACTAATGAATATATTTTTTTGAAATAAAAACATTTATAAAAACATTTTTATGGGTTTTTTTTAATAATGACTTTTAGTTGCAAGTTAAACTATTTTCGATATAACTTGCATTATATGCGTATTCGATTCGAAATGTATAATCTATTCGATGCTACGTAAAACTAACTTTTAAAATACAGTTGTCACTTTCTATGATGGATCTTGCATTGATTTGTTTCGATTTAAAATGCGCTTGCTTTTTGATTTTGAACGCATCAAAATTTTTAAATGCAAGGTGCTTGAAAAATCGGTGCGTTTTACTATTCATATGACTTAGTAACAAATACATCGGAATTGTAAAGCAACAATCTTCTTTTCTTATTGAATGCAATGCTTACTTCGAAATACGATAAAAACTTGCGCAGGAGTCATATACGGAACAAAATGCATCGCATATCACAAAAATTTCTAAGTGTGTACTGAGAAACGATGGAACGAACGAGACATGTTCGTGTCCGAGTTTCAGCAAGGTTTAGTTTTGTTGATCGTTTACAATGAGTTATAAAGACACATTCGAATGACTCGAGTTGTTTGATGGAAATTTGTAAAGCAGAGACCATAAAATTTGTTGAACTGTTTTAAATGGTTTTAATAATTTTTTCGAACAAAAATAGTACGTATATACATTTATAATAGTGGTAAACTAGGAGAATTATAAAATAAATTTTATATTAAGTTCATTCATAACGCTAGTGAAAAATAAAAAATAAATTATGGCATGTTCCTACTTGGCGCACTCGGTATTCGAGTGAAAGTTTAACATTTTTTACAAGAAAACGGTAAGAGACAATGGAAATATTTTTTGGGATGAATAAATATATTAAAAAATTATTTACAGAAAACTTTTTTATTACGTGTCAATTTTTTATATTTTTACACCTGTTTACCTCGTTACTCAAAATTACCTTCTCCGATTATTTCCAAATTCTAACCGAATACTTTCTACATGTGTAGTTTCCGTGTGAACTAAAATATTACAAAAGTTTTCATTTTTTCTTCATAAATCATGAACGTATAAGGGGTACATTAGAGGTCGTTCATAAATTACGTTACCAATTTAGGGGAGTAGAGGAGTTTTAAAATGTACTACGATAAGTAACGATAGGGGGGGCGTCTCACATATAGTAACGTGACCAAAAATAAAAAAAAAAACTTGAAAAAATTGAAATCCAGAAATCAGTTCAAGATTGTGTCCTATATTGTATTCCGGCTTCTAGTATTTCGCTTGAAAAACATCATTCATTTTTTATCAATTCATTTTTTTATTTCATATACTACGTTACTTTATGGGGGGAGGGAAGGGGTTTTGACTAGACTACGAAGAGTAACGGAGGGGGAGGGGGGGGGGGGGTAAAAAAGTTGAAAATCGGTAACGTAGTTAATGAACGACTCCTTAATTTTGTCACTCCGTTTGCAACGCCCATAAGGAGGCGTCGTAGGTATAGAAAAGTATAGAAATATATATAAGTATAGAGTCGATTTAGGCATATCCGTCTGTCTGCCTGTCCGTCTGTCTGTCTGTCTGTCCGTCTGCCTGTGATCACGAAAATGAAGAAAATGTTTTAACAAATAAGCATTTTATTGACTGCTAAAGACTTTGAATAGACTTTGGTTCGGCCGTGAAGGTATTTTCAGTTCGGCCCAGTCGAAGATCATTTCTTGCTAGTTTTTTTTTTTTCTAGGTGCTGCCAAACTTTAGTTATTATGTTAACCATCTCTTTCCGATATCGTCAACCTCAAATAATGTTTTTCGCCAAAAATAATTTAAAATTAAAGTTTCATACCTAAAAAAATGTTAAAAATTAATAAAAATATTTTTTTAAATAATTTTTTAATGTATTTATTAACCCCAAAAAAATTGACCATTATCTTTTACCGTTTTCTCGTAAAAACATTGTAAATTTTCAATCGAATACCGAGCGCGCCAAGTAGGAACATGTAAATTGGTTCGATCAACTCGAGTTTCTCGAATTATTTGAAAAATTCGAATGCATTATTAACATTCTTGTTTACAGAATTTCTGCTTGAATAAGAGAACAAAAAATTGAATGCTCATCGTAATTCACTGCGACTGTTGCTTGGTGGCTCTAGCTCTCTATGCTCTGAGCGTGGGTGTATAAAGTGAGTCGAAGTGACCTCGTTGCATGAGACGAATGCAGTCTTTCGGCAAACGAGGCACAACACAAATTCAAACAACTTTTGTGACTGTATTCAAGAACATTAACTCAATGACGATGGGTTAGCACAGAAACAAGAAATACCCATGAATTGTGTTGTGCATTCATTGCATGAATGAATTCATGCAGATGTTTAATATGCAAGCAGTAAAATTAATCCCCAAACTGGACGCTAAAACGCAGCATATTATAAAATGAAGTAACAAGTTCATAATTTCACAATATATAATTTGATTACTCATGAATCAGATAACTACGTTTTGGACGAAAAACATGGAAATCTTGTAGCATCAGCTTTTTCTACGCTAATTATTAAGCACCTAAGAAATATTATCACACTATCACCAGAAATTCATCATAAAATAATTTACTCCGATGGCTGTTTCTATCAGAACCGCAATGATACTTTATCTAATGCTTGATAGAAAAAGCTCAAGCCTGTGTTAGATAACACGGGCGCATAGGTCAGACGTAGAATACGTTAGTCATTAATAGCCTTATTCAATAGATTTCCTTAAACAACCTTTAAACGCTTGTTTAGTTACGCACTGTTTAAGGCTTTGCGCAGCTTCTATGCAACCTTGCTAACATTGTTATTCATAAACATTTTTTCATTTTCTGCTTATGATTGTAAGGTTTGTGTCTGAACTATAGAAAATCATTACAAAAATTAAGAATTCCTATGGATTTACAATGGCCGCCGCATAAAAAAATGCTGCAAAGGGCGCATATGGAGCATGTCTTTGATATTAAAAGAAAAGACAAACAAAAATCATGGTTGTATTTACGTAACCTTCAAACGCCAATTTCGGCGTTTAAGTTACGCAGTTCTTAAACAACTACGAAAAATGTTTATGAATAACGTTTTCTTGTTTAAAGCCCGTTTAAAGTTACGCTGCCTTTAAAATGTGTTTATGAATAAGGCTGTAAGATATTGAGGATGTCTTTAAGACGTGGCCAACTGGGTAAGCACAATTTTGTTTCTCTGCTTCGCTTATCAATGTTGTGTATGTACACATCGTTCGCTACTTGGTCATTATACTTCTTCTCTTTCTCACGCTGGTTCTGTGATGAACACACAGATAATCGTAATGCTCTTACACATGATGTTATAATACAGAAAATACAAAGCATATGAAAATTAATACAAAATTTGAAGGAGTTAAATTTTGATTTACTTATAGATTCAAAAAAATTATATGTAGCAATATGATTATTTAAATACAAATCAAAAGAAGACATATTAAATATGTTACGATCATACTTGAATTTTCTTCAATGCATGCATAAAGTATTAAAAACTTATTATGAAAGTGACAAACATTTTCTCAAAATTTTGTGCTCCAGATCAACACCCCTGTATAACGTATTTTACGTTAAAAAAAGCCCTAACCACAAATTTTTTAAAGAAATTGTTTTGCCAAAAGCCTCAACTCACATAAATTCCGTTACTAGCACGTTCCTTTATCTTAGGAAAAGGCTGCAAACAAACTGAGGAGATAAGAAGCTATCTAAGATATCTAAAGATGAAGCAGTAATTTAGTATCCAAACTCACTATCTCAATCAACTTATAGTACTAATGGCATTTGAGACCATATTCTGCATAGAAGCTCATGAATGCTCTTAATAGAGCTTTGCCTCCATTCTTGTAAAGCTGAGCAGGTAGGCCATTAGCTACTGCAGCTTTGTTATTTTTAAGCCGAGCTATAGCTTTCAAGACTTCGTTATAGTCGGGCATTATAGTCGCCATTCAGAAGCCTAGAGAAATGTTCCCTCCACATCATCAGTGTACTCTGGACATCTGCCACTATATTCCCGTTTTCACCCTTGCAGGCAGAGGCCACAGTCTTAAAACCATCGGCCAGGCGACTTATTTTTTTAATCTCATTCCTGTCACCATGCATATCAAATTTCTCGCATTCACGTTCATCTGCTACTCTTTTCTTCGCCTGAAAATGCGTCTCTCTTTCCTCCTCTTCTCTTTGTATTGATAATATAAATGTACTGAGTTGAATATTTATGAATTATGACAAAACTTTATGTGTTAGTTAAGCATATTTTTATAATAGTTTTAAAATAAACAATTCGATTGGAATAGCGTTCTAATATAGTTCTAAAATAGTTCTAATACTGAAGAGGGAAATTTCCTGAGTTAGTATTTTTTATGTTTTAATAATTTATTGAATGATTCTATATAATTCAAGAATAATGGAACCTCTTAAAAAACACACCCGTTTTACATACTGCATAGAAATTGCATCGATTATTTTCTGAGATTTCCTAAATTGCTTTCAATGCAAAAAAAAAAAAAAAAAAAAAATTGTCAAAGGAAGAAGAAGCGGTTTGGTTGAGTATAGTGCGTTTCCAATTAAAGCAATTTGGGAGAGCGGCTTTTTGGGCACATTCTCTACTCGAGCGGAAATTAATTTTCATCCACATGTGTGTGTGTTTGCATGTCTACAGGGCTGTATTTCCGGCCATCGTTATGCGTGGCATCATGCCTAGAGGATGCTCTTATATATATATTATATGCTGCGGCCTGGTACTGCATTGCCAGCGGAAATGGCGAAAATGCAACGCATCCGCAACCGTTCTGCCGCTTTCTTGCCATCTGTCTGACTGCCTGGCAGCACTTTCTTTTATATCCGCACAGCCCAGCCATATTTTACATTTTAGCCACACGCTATAGTATACAATATATGTATATGTTTTTCTTACCCACTGCAGCTGCAATTCTTTATTATTATTATCATTATTATTATTCTTTTATTTTTTTCTGTCTTTTTTGTTTCGACTGTTTTTCTTAAACCTTTCCGCTGCTCATTTTTTTATGATTTTTTCTCACTTGCAACAGATTTTTGCACACTTGGTAAATGCAAATGCAACCAAAACCGACGGCGTAATAACGGCGACCAATATGCCCAACACTGCAAGTTGAGCAAACCACATAAACAACAACAACAACAACAGAAACATCTGAACAACATGGTCTGCAGAAGTCATCATAGCGCCCAACATTTGCATTTCCGTTTTGCATCTTCAATTTCTGGCTTGCCAAATAGCAAAAGATAAAAAAATAAACATAATTTTTTTTTTTTTTTAAAAATATGAAAACAATTTTCTTGAGCTTCTGCTTTGCTATCTTCTTCTCTAACTAACTTGCCTCGCTCATTGCTTGTTGCTGATTTTTTTTGTTATTTTGTTCTTTTGATATTGACTACAGTGCGATTCCTATAGTGGCCAAATTCTGTTAAATGGCATTTAGCCAGTGTTGTTGCATGGCGCTTCTTTGCTCAGCAACACTGTTCTTTGTTGTTTTTGCAGTTTTTGTTGTCTACTTTGCAACCTTCGCCAAAGTTGCAGCCACTTTGGCCAACAGCTTTTGTTGCCATTTTTATGCATTTTCTAAGCAATTTCCTTGTAGTTACCCTCTTTCCTCTTACCGCCCATAATTTCTGGCGGATTCACTTTGACGTTTTGCGCTCCTCGAAAAGGTTTCTTTGTTTATTTCCTGCAATTGTCGTTTTTGCCATTTTCTTATGCACTTTGTCGGTGCAGTTGGCTCTTGGTGTGGTTTTTTATTTATTTGCTGCTTATACTGTAGCTGTTGTTGTTGCTGTTGATTCTGTTGTTGGTATATATTGGTTATGCAGTTTTTTGCTACTCAAATATTTTGCTTGCAGTTGCTTAAAAGATTTATTTTTTTTTTTTTTCTTATTGTCTGTTACTTTTTTTGGCAAGGTTTTTTTTAAGTTTTATTTTATTTTTCTTCTGCCAAGCCTTCCGGTTTGCTTTTCCTGCAAATATTGCTGCTCAATATTTGCTTAGTTTAATGCTTTACGTGGCTTCCTTCGAAAGCTATTTATTATTATCTGCCACGTTATGGCTTTGTGTGTTTGTTGTTGTTGTTGTTGTAGTTGCTGTTGTTATAGTTGCTGCTAACATCCTTACAGCTGAACAAGCATTTGAGCTCTGGTTAAACAGAATAACAGGCATTACATGAAAGTACCGTTATTTGCTCAATTTCCTTAATTTTTATTTACCATGGCGCCTTTTTATGATTTTGTTTTAATTTGTACGTTAAAGTTCAGGCATTACATCTTGCCGATAGACAAACACTATTTGGGCGAATGGAAACTATATCGTGGTTATCTTAATAGAACTTAATAATTTTTGTATGGTATTTTCCATTAAGTCAGGAAAAGCCATTATGTGTCATCGCAAATATTTCTAGAGGAAAATATGGATTTTTATTAATTTTAGTTTTAATAAAAATGTTATCACTATCTGTCGATTCGTTTGGAATTATTACTCATTTTTAACCCCACCGTAGGTAAGATTAGCTAAACCTTGTATATGATGTAAATGCACCAGATACACCAGCTCACTGAGACTAGTTTGATCTACTGTGATTCTGTAGCTTCATTAGTAATGGAGCCATATCGTGCATTTGATTGGTAGGGGTTTGAAGTTGGAAAAGTAGAAACTTAACTTAACGGGATAAGCCCAAAGTTTTTTTTTTGTTTTTTTTTTTAAGTTTTTTTTTTACAAAACCTGTTTAATATATTAAAAGATACCCAACGAAACCATTTTTTGAAATGCCACGTCCACTTTTTGACGTGACGAAGTTAAGTTTCCACGTAACCACGTAGGTTTCCAAAAAAGTTGAAAAATGCATTTTTTCAAAATTCATCGGCGTTGCATTGAATTGTTACTCGCTGAGTATAAGAGCTATGATAAAAAGATGGTACGACCGTAAATGTTAATTATTTGACTTCATTATAAAAGCAAAACAAAAATTCACAATGTCATCGGGACGAGGTGGGAGCTGCTTAAGCAACGCTACTTAAAATTTGTTACATGGAATTATTACTCGCTGAGTATTAGCGCTAAGATTAAAAATATGATACACCAATAAAGCTTTGTTCTAAGCCCCTACAACAAAAATAGACAAAAACTTTCTGATGTCATGGAGACACCGAGACAACCGCTCAAAGAGCGACAATGCAACATTCATGCAGCGGCGTTGCATTGAATTCTTACTCGGTGAGTATGTAAGCTGGGATAAAAGTTTAAATAAGAAAATTAAGGTTTTATACTTGGCGTTACGACAAAAATAAAAATAAAAATTCTGATGTCACCAGGTCATGAATATAGCAGCTTATATAACAGAAATGTAATGTCGTTGCATGGAATTATTACTCACTCAGGAGACAAGCTATGGTAAATTTGGTTTCACGACAGCATAGATGTGCATTATCGTCATGATTTCAGGGTTACAACCACATAATGCAGTAAAAATTACACAACCATAAAAAAACGTTGCATGGAATTCAAACTCTGTGACTGGCGTAACGGTAAATTTTAAGGAACAAAAATTAAGGTGAGGACTTCGGTCACATGAGGCCCCTCAGGGAACCGCTTAAAGTGACCCATATGCATCACTTTTTCTGGATTAATTGCATGCAGCTAAGGTAAAGGAAAAGCACAACCAACGGAGAAGTAAATAAAAGAAAAGCAAAAGCAGCAACACCAACAACAACAACAACAACAACAACAACAACAACAACAACACCAACACCAACACCAAAACCAACACCAACACCAACACCAAAACCAACACAAACACAAACACAAACACAAACACAAACACAAACACAAACACCAACACCAACACAAACACCAACACTAACATCAACATCAACATCAACATCAACATCAACATCAACATCAACATCAACATCAACATCAACATCAACATCAACATCAACATCAACATCAACATCAACATCAACATCAACATCAACATCAACATCAACATCAACATCAACATCAACATCAACATCAACATCAACATCAACATCAACATCAACATCAACATCAACATCAACATCAACATCAACATCAACATCAACATCAACATCAACATCAACATCAACATCAACATCAACATCAACATCAACATCAACATCAACATCAACATCAACATCAACATCAACATCAACATCAACATCAACATCAACATCAACATCAACATCAACATCAACATCAACATCAACATCAACATCAACATCAACATCAACATCAACATCAACATCAACATCAACATCAACATCAACATCAACATCAACATCAACATCAACATCAACATCAACATCAACATCAACATCAACATCAACATCAACATCAACATCAACATCAACATCAACATCAACATCAACATCAACATCAACATCAACATCAACATCAACATCAACATCAACATCAACATCAACATCAACATCAACATCAACATCAACATCAACATCAACATCAACATCAACATCAACATCAACATCAACATCAACATCAACATCAACATCAACATCAACATCAACATCAACATCAACATCAACATCAATATCAACATCAACATCAACATCAACATCAACATCAACATCAACATCAACATCAACATCTACATCAACATCAACATCAACATCAACATCAACATCAACATCAACATCAACATCAACATCAACATCAACGTCAACATCAACGTCAACATCAACATCAACATCAACATCAACATCAACATCAACATCAATATCAACATCAACATCAACATCAACATCAACTTCAACATCAACATCAACATCAACATCAACATCAACATCAACATCAACATCTACATCAACATCAACATCAACATCAACATCAACATCAACATCAACATCAACATCAACATCAACATCAACATCAACATCAACATCAACATCAACATCAACATCAACATCAACATCAACATCTACATCAACATCTACATCAACATCACCACCAACATCAACATCAACATCAACACCAACATCAACATCAACATCAACATCAACATCAACATCAACAGCAATATCAACATCAACAACAACAACAACAACAACACCACATAACAAAAACAGGCACAACAAAAACAAAAACAACAACAATAGCAAAAATAACAAAAACAACAACACAAACAACGACAACAACAATAATCTAGTTATTTATGATTTGAACAATTATTTTCGTGGCATCCAACATTGCTCACAAAAAAAAAATAACAATGAAATCGGACTATGAAACCGAAAAAAGACTATGAAATGAATTAGAATATGGATTAGGACAAAAATTAAGATAAATCTAAAACACACCTTTCCAAACTAGGAAATGGATGCGGTATTTTATTAATTCAAGAATTTGGTCATGAATAAAACAAGACTTTGGTATAAAGAAACACCGTCACATCAAAACCTACGGGTATGTCCACAGCCAACTCTCTTTTTAGTACAAAATTCTACATATCACATAGTTTTATGATACATATTAACCCTCTCCAGTCCACCTTCAAAGCCCCACTGTTCATGTGTAGGGAATGAATATACAAAAATCATAACATTTGTATGGGAGCCCATCTTATGAGTGGTCGGAGAGAATAGGTCCCAAGGGAAAAATGTTCCTTTTGTAAAAATAATGTGGGTCGGTGATATATATTAACCCTCTGCAGCCCTCCCTTTAAGCCACCCTGTTCAAGTGTAGGGAATTAATATACAAAAAATTAAAAAATTTTATGGTGGCCCTCCTAAAATGGGACATTTTTATGGGACATTTTTAGTAAGACTATATTATATATATATTTTTTTTTAATATTAAAGAGTAAATCAAATAATCACTTAAAAATCAGCTTTTTTAGGTTACAGTTTCTCTTCTAGCGTGCGTTGAATTTGTTTTAAAAAAAACTTGTATATGTACCACCCTGTATATTGAAAGCGATATTAAGATATTGCGTCTGCGACTTACGAATTGTGACTATCAGATTGATTCTAAATACATTCGTTTGCGTAGAACTTTAATGCAGCTATCTAGCAACAATGGCGGCCGTGGTGCAGTGAGAAGAGTGTGTGACCCATACGCTGGATTACCCTGGTTAAGTTTCATCTGACACAGAAAGTTTTTGTCAATTGAATTAATTTTTCTGTTCGGCCGTCACCTCTCTGCAGACAATTGCAAACCTCAGAGAGTAAATAATGCCACGTAAAGCTTCATGAGAACATTCACATTTAGCCGTTATTTTCATAAAGAAATGAATATATTTATGATAATAAAACAAATGACAAAAAAAAATTAAAATAGTAATATTTCCAATCTTTTATTTATAATAACTTTTAAAATTTGACCAAGAAATTAATGGGAAAAGTTATTTAAAATTATATTTTTACTTTGTAGTGATTTTGAAGTCGGTTTTTTTTTTTGCTAAAAAGTTTTTTTAGTTATTTCTTTTCTCTCTGTTCACTTCTTTCTTATGAAGTGACTTTCGTTTGGTCCAATATACCCTATATACAAAACATGGTATTTCACCATTGAAGCATTTACAATTCTGCAATTATATTAATTTTTGATTTTTGATATGATGAGAAACCAAGAGCCAATTAGTGAAAATGGATGCCGGATTCATGTTCAGCGTGACAAAATCAATGGGAATGTGTGGGTCTGCCTTCAGGTACTCAAACTTTTTTTTTTGAGTGCCTATGATTAAATAATTTTCAAAGTAAGCATATTTATAGATATTCTAAAAAAAATGTAAGATTACTCGAAGAAATCCAAGGTAATAACAATTAAATTTAATGATCTCGGTATTAAGTAGAACCTTACTGATTTAAAAGCAGCACAACTGCTGATAAATCATATCTTATTTGTGAGAAAAATATGTCAAAAAGATCCAAAAATTATTAATAGAAGCAACTGTTCGTTTTGCAGCGGAAATGACATTTCAAGAGTATTTTTATATTCAAGCCATCCATATACGACTTAAAGGAGCTTAGCTTTTCAAAGTTAGCTTTTTAATATAAAACATTCTCAAATAGAAAATATGATTAATACACACTTTTCTGAACCTGTATTTCCACACAGCATGATAAATTGAAGAAAATTCTTATGCAAATAATAAGAAAGAAAAAAAAAAAAACTAAAAAAATAATCTTTTAACATTGTTAAGCTGTGACTGTCTCTGATTCTGTTCCACGAGCTCTTTATCCATAAACTTTTTTAACAGTAAAAGTTAATTTTACAAAGGAACTTGAATAAAATGTACATTAAATCCTACGACGCGTCTTGTACACATCTTCAGAGAAAGCTTTTGAGCTCATTAAAATATTACGAAAACGAAGTAGATGGAACTCCTGTCCTGAGCTGATTTTCAGCTCAAGCCATCAACGTTCATGTTGAGATGATGCAGAAAATGGGATAAAAGAAAATTTGTTCATTTTTTTTTTTTTAAACAGGGAAAACAGAAACAGCTCAAAAAGCTGCTGAAGATGCAACAGTCGGAAGAAAAAAAAAAAAAAACCAACAACTTATTGTATAATAAGAGTGTCGAGTGCACACTTGAGTGGAAGAAGAAAGTAATGCATAAAATATATACATATATGTATATTAATAAAAATGCACATGCAAAACTGCAATATATACACTCACACGCACAAATACACACACACACACACTCAGTTGCAAGTAGTCTCAAAGCTGATAACGAGCTTTGAGCGCTTCAAAGAATTCTCGGTTGATATAAAAATGACGGCGGATACGAAAACGACGCGCTTATGACGCTTTTATTTTCTTGCCTTGCTCTAGCTAGAGTTTGACAAGCGGTGCAGTTGCAGCCACAAGTAGCAGAGTTGAAAAAGAAAGAAAAAAAAATTTTTTAATATTTACAAACACTTTGCAAGGCAAGCTAAGCAAGTAAGAAACAACAAGCTCATGCATAGCAGCAAACTAAACAAAAGAAGAAGAAGAAAAAAAAAAACTAAAAGGGCACAAGAGATCGCTTGAAATTTACGTGCAGGAAAATGTTTCTTTGCATTTCCAACGTCATTCGCAGCCACATAATGATAAGTTATTAACTGTTACAATATCTTCGAACATAGCTGCGGGCATAAAGTTGAGCGAGCTTTTTTCCTTCTTGTTGCATGCCTTTTTTTTTTTTTTTTGTTACTGGCAGGATGATGACGCTGCCTGCTGCCTTATGTTCTGGTTTCAATTTCGCTTTGCAAACATACTTTTAAGCTTCATCAGTTGATCGTCCTTTATATTTTTCATACTCTTCTTTGCTGCTTGCAAAGAAGTAACAGTTACTTTTGATGCTGCGAATTGCAGCTGAACCTTGTTGGTTTTGCTTTTTTTTTATTTGTGGCAAAAAATTGAAAAAATTTTTACTGGCTTTCAAATTCAATTATTTTTTGAGTACTTAGTCATTGTTTGTTTCGTTCAATTACGGCTCCACTGACTTAGCATGTCTATAACAGGATTTTATAAGTGAGATGCTTTCCTTATTCAGATATCTCCAATTTTAGTTTATTTTATGTAAATTCAAATATTTGTTTTTTTTTTTAAATTGAAATAGTTCAATGATTTTTTCCTTCAAAAACAAGGATATAATGCGTTAAAATGTTCCACAAAAAAATTTGTCATAAAATTCTCCTATAATTCTCTGAATATACCAAATCTGAAAATTCAACTTGGCCTTTAAATTTAAGGCATAAAAATTTCTTGGCGTTTACGAAAACCTGTAACATTAACGCCAGGTTGAAGCAGATGAAGACTTTTCAAGTTTGCAGCTCATATTTCTGCTTTGTTTTTGGACAGACTCAGCTTCCGTGCCAGTGCATTTAAATGCTGTTGAGACATTAATATTGGGCGTGGAGCTGCTTTATTTCCTTTGTAATCAATGTCTGCGTAATCAGAGGTTTCTGTTTCAGCGCATGTAGTAGCATCCAGATGTTGACTAGGACTTCGAAGGCTTAGCACAGATACTGGGAGTTCATCAGAATGTGGCACTGGGAGCAAGGCTGATGGTACTGCTTTCTACACAAAACTCTTTCGCCTATACCTATTTAAATTTAATATGTCCTTATTTTGGTACACAGGTAGCAGGTGGTCTAGCCACCTCACATGGGTCCAGCCAGCGCATGGGAATAACAAACTGCATTGAATTTCGTTGACCTACAGCGAAAATTCAAATCAGGAAAAACTATCAGTACAAAATACGTTCTATAAATGTCTTCTACTTTGTTGTTGAATAACATCGAGGATTGCAGCTATGCTATCTGAATGGGCGCAGCCTTAATCCATCAAAAATTGATTATTTAAATTACATATTTTCCGAAAGTGTTATTGATATAGTTTGCGTCACTGAAACGTGGTTTAAGAAAGATTTTGTAGATGATGTGTACCGGCTCCAAGGTTTCAATATTATTAGGAACGATCGTGACAATGGTTTAAGAGGAGGAGGAATTGTAGTCTATTTTAGAAACTCTATTAAAAGTGAAACAATTTTTGAAGCGAAGCTTTTTACGCCTCGTTCTGCGATTTGCTAGAGTGAAATCAGAAAAAAACGACACTTTTTTCCGACACCTTTTTTCTTAGAATTGATAATAGCTGCGTTCGATTCGCCAGTGCTCAACTCAACTACGAAAAAAACGGCTACTCACTTAGCTGTTACTTACTGCATAGTTGGCAACACTTTTGTTTTTACAGATCACATAAAGTCTGCCAATAAATTAATTTTGTTTTTGTACTCATATTACATTTTGACAGAATCTATTACTTTTATCTTATTCCGTACACAAACCAACTAAAAAATAAGAAACTGGCAACGCAACTTTACTCAACTCAACTGATAATTGACCTACTCTATACTCAACTAGCTGTAGACTTTGTTGTTGTTTTCCCATACAAATTTTGAAATAAGCGACATGAATTAAGTATAGGCTGGCGAATCGAACGCAGCTAATGTTTCTTGCTTGCATCAATTGAACAAGAAAATGTTAAATTAAAAATAATTTCTTGCCCGCTGCAGGAATTGAACTCATGCCCGTTGACTGATAGTTTAAAGCTTAAGCCATCGAACCAAAACCCTTTGTTGGTATATGTTGCTGATTCAATATCAAGAATTAACGGAAGCTATGTTGCAGTAGATCAAAATAATCTATTTATAGGAATTGTATTGGCTACAAGCCTTCATCTCCTACAATAACCATTAGCCAATACACAATAACCACTATAGATTGTGTATTGGCTATACAAACAAGAGTACTAAAAAACACAAATGTTGCTTCTACTTACTACTAGATGTCGTTACGCTACAAACAAGCCTTCATCTCCTACAATAACCATTAGCCAATACACAATAACCACTATAGATTGTGTATTGGCTATACAAACAAGAGTACTAAAAAACACAAATGTTGCTTCTACTTACTACTTGATGTCGTTACGCTACAAACAAATTTAATGATTTTTGTATATTTATTCCCTACAACTGAACAGGAGGGCCGGAGAGGGTTAATATGTATTATCAACCCCCATTATTTTTGCAAAGGGAACATTTTTCCCTTGAGGACCTATCCCCTCCGACCTCTCCTTACGGGTGCTCCCATACAAAAACGAAAAACTTTGTTATTTTAAAGTTTTAAATTCAAAAATTATTTTAATCGAAAAAAGGCATTAAATTCAAAATCCGTGACGCACCTGTGTTTTTTTTTAAGTCTAATGGTGAGGATCAAGTTGAGTTTTTGGGTATTGAATTTGGAGAAGCCTTAAATAAAATTCTTTTAATTTGTGTATATAACCCACATAGGTCGTATGATTTAAGTCACCTTTTTATGAATGTCGCTAGATATTCCGCATCGTACGAGCATATACTGATGTGTGGCGATTTTAACACTGATATACTTGTGGATGACTCTCGCTCAAGTTCACTACGTGATCAAATTAGTTCTTCCGGATTAAGTCTAATGAAAAATTGTTCTACCCGCTTTGCTTCCAACTGCAAGCCCAGTCTGATCGATTTGTTTTGTGTGTCTGATAAATCATCACTTTCACATTTTGAACAACTTTTTCTAGACGGTGTTTCAGATCATGATCTGCTTTTTGCAGCTTATAACATTAAGCTAACAAAAAAATCATCTGACTCAATTCTATTCTATCGCGATTTTAAATCTATTGATACTACCGCCTTATTCAGTGAAGCGTTCTAGCGTTCTAGAATGGAGAGGCTGTTGGTTCCTCCCTAACATCGGTGAAAGACTTCAGTACTTTACAATGCTTATTAATTACTGATATAATAAATACGTTCCCATGAAGAAAATCGTAATTAAAAATTCAAAGCAGCCATGGTTCTCAGGCGAGGTTGAGGAAGCAATTAAAGCCAGAAATAAAAATTATAGCAAATGGAAGCGCAATCCGGTAGAATCTAACTGGAAACTTTTTCGTGTATTTAGGAATTATGTCACTCGTACATTGCGCCAATCCAAGAAATTGTATTACTGTGACAAACTCAATGTTAACCTACCTGAAAGGGTGTTGTGGAAAAATCTAATGGCAATCGGTGTTTGAAAACCAGTCAAAAGGGACATAGCTGCACTACCGCAGTTCTAAAGATAATGGAAGATTTTCGACCTGCATGCGATAAGGATGACCTCATTATCCTAGTACTCATTGATTTTTCTAAGGCTTTCGATACAGTTAATCATGACATTCTTCTTAAAAAACTAAAATATTATTTCGGGTTCGGCAACAATGCTATAAAATTAATAAAAACATATCTAAAAGACCGATTTCAGCAGGTTAAAAATCAAAATAATTCTTCAAAATTAAAAAAAAACATTCTCGCAGGGATCAATTTTGGGGCCAATTCTTTTTTGTATTTTTGTCAATGACATAGTCACCTGTTGTCAGAATAGCTCGATTCATCTCTACGCCGATGAGGCACAAATATGCATTTCTAGACCATTAGGGTTGTCGCAAGACCTGATCTTCAGAATAAACGAGGATCTGAAATTGATAGAAGAATGGTCAGTAGCGAATTTTTTAAATCTGAACGCATCCAAGACTCAGGCCCTTGCAATTTCACGCCAGCGCTATAGTATTAATAGCCTTCCACCCATAGTTATGTCAGGTGTAGATGTCTCGTTTGTCGATTGTGTCAAAAGCCTTGGATATAAAATAAACAATAACCTAAGTTGTGCAGTTCATGTAAACTTCACTGTCTCCAAAATGTATTCCGTACTTCAAAAACTATGGCATACGAGTGACTTCATTCTGTAGGAAACGAAATTAAAGCTCGTTCGAGCTCTTATAATTCCCCATATCACGTATGGTGAACTTATTTACGGGAACCTTGATACTGTCTCGCAGAAAAAGCTGCAATTAGCAATAAATAACCGTGCAAGATACATCTCTAATAGGAAAAAATTTGATCGAATATCCGAGTTTTCTCGAAGAATTCTAGACTGTGATCTCAAAAATCATCTTAATATTCGCAATCTCCTCTTCTTGTACAAACTTATTTACATGCGTTGTCCCGAATATCTATTTAGAAATCTTCGCTTTGCTCTGTCTAGTCGAACACTCAATCTTAAAGTACCCAAATTTAAATCTCTTACAACTTCCAGACCGTTTTTTGTTAACGTTGTGAAATTGTGGAATATGCTACCAATGTATATTAAAGCCGAAACAAATAAGGTGTACTTCAAAAGGGCAGTATGTAATTTACTTAAATAATTTTATTTATTTTTCTTATTTGTTTCTTCTTAACAAGTTTTGGTACAATAAAATAATGGGAACCGGAGGAGGGGATTAAAATTAACTTTAATTTTAATTTTGTTTTTCATAGTTTTTGGTTGAACCTAATGGATCTTATCAGCCAAAGTGCATCCGATTAGGTTCGTTGCTATTGCTAAGTATGATGTGTGAAATGAGTAAAACACTTTTTTGAAGTTTTGTGCGACATTTTATCATTAATTCTGAATAAGTACGAAATTAACCCTTTAACATATTTAAAGTTTTGACTTATTTCTGACATTTAAGTGAATTTTAAGCTTTAGTGTATTCAGATGCTTATAGTAGAATTTTATGATGAATTTTTTTGTGGAACATTTTAACCCATTATATTCTGGTTTTATGGGTTTTTTTGCCTTTTATCATAAAAGGGTCCAAAAAGACCCATAAATTGAGAAGTTAGAGGGTTAAAATGTTTCACAAAAATATTCCTCAAAGTATTTTAAATAAATCCTTAGTACATATTCTATACCCAAAATGAAAGGAAAACATGATTTCCTATGCCGATTCAATATAAGAATGTTAAAAAACGGTGTGTTTTTATTTTATCCCCTCTATCAGAATCCGTTGTCAGAACCTTGTTATTTTTTTCGCGTTGAACAATGTTATAAATTGAGCATTTTGAATTGACCAATAACTCAAGAACCGCTGACCGGTGCAGGGTGGGCCAGTGGTTTATTTTTAAATTATAGGTTATTTTACCACTGACAGCTGTTTCTCACTCGAAATAAAGTCAATATTATACCTGCGCCGAAAGAAATGAGTCACTTTATGCTTGAACAACGTATATTGTAATATAATATTGGAAACTTATTTCGAAAGTAAGTGCTGTGTAGCCTAAACAGTGCGTTATTGAAAAGAAGATGATTTGGGCGAAACATCATCTTTTCTGACGGGGCATATTTTCATCTCGAATAAAATTGCCACATCTGGGACTCGGAAACCCGCACGGTATTGTCAAGAAGCCGATGCATCCACAGAGAGTGTCAGTTTGGTGCGGATTGTGGAGTAGTGGCATCATTGAACCATTTTTCTTCGAAAATGAGGCTGGGAACAACGTTTCGGTCAACGATGGGCGTTACAGAGCCATGTTAACCGACTTTTTTTTACTGAAATTGGAGACATGAATTTGGACGACCTCTGGTTGGCAGGATGGCGCGCCATACCACACAGCCCATGCCACAATCGATCTTTTGCGCACTAAATTCCCAAATCGTGTTATCAGCCGTCTTGGCGATGTCAATTGGCCGGCTCGGAGCTGTTATTTAACCCCTGTGGACTTTTTTTTTTGTGGGGAACCGCGAAGGACCGATGTTATGCCAACAATCCGGAAACGATTCAAGCACTTAAGGCCAATATCACCCAAGAAATCCGTGAGCTACAGCCCGAAACCATCAACAAGGTCTTGGAAAATTGGAGTGACAGAATGCGCCACTGCAAAGCCAGCCGAGCCAGCCACTTGAATGACGTTGTGTTCCACAATAAATGAAAATGTTTGCTTTTGATTTTGCTTTTCCTTTTTTTATTTTTGCTTTTGCTTTTGCGTTTACTTGTGCTTTAAATTTTTCGTTTTGCTTTTGTTTTTGCATTTTCTTTTCTTTTCCTGTTTATTTTTCGGCTTTTTCTCTTTTTATTTTTCTTTTTTTATTGCATTTGCGTTTGCTTTTGGTTTTGTTCTAGTCTTTGTTTTTGTTTTTGTTTTTGTTTTTGTTTTTGTTTTTGTTTTTGTTTTTGTTTTTGTTTTTGTTTTTGTTTTTGTTTTTGTTTTTGTTTTTGTTTTTGTTTTTGTTTTTGTTTTTGTTTTTGTTTTTGTTTTTGTTTTTGTTTTTGTTTTTGTTTTTGTTTTTGTTTTTGTTTTTGTTTTTGTTTTTGTTTTTGTTTTTGTTTTTGTTTTTGTTTTTGTATCTGTTTTTGTTTTTGTTTTTGTTTTTGTTTTTGTTTTTGTTTTTGTTTTTGTTTTTGTTTTTGTTTTTGTTTTTGTTTTTGTTTTTGTTTTTGTTTTTGTTTTTGTTTTTGTTTTTGTTTTTGTTTTTGTTTTTGTTTTTGTTTTTGTTTTTGTTTTTGTTTTTGTTTTTGTTTTTGTTTTCGTTTTTGTTTTTGTTTTTGTTTTCGTTTTTGTTTTTGTTTTTGTTTTTGTTTTTGTTTTTGTTTTTGTTTTTGTTTTTGTTTTTGTTTTTGTTTTTGTTTTTGTTTTTGTTTTTGTTTTTGTTTTTGTTTTTGTTTTTGTTTTTGTTTTTGTTTTTGTTTTTGTTTTTGTTTTTGTTTTTGTTTTTGTTTTTGTTTTTGTTTTTGTTTTTGTTTTTGTTTTTGTTTTTGTTTTTGTTTTTGTTTTTGTTTTTGTTTTTGTTTTTGTTTTTGTTTTTGTTTTTGTTTTTGTTTTTGTTTTTGTTTTTGTTTTTGTTTTTGTTTTTGTTTTTGTTTTTGTTTTTGTTTTCGTTTTTGTTTTTGTTTTTGTTTTTGCTGATTAATCTTAATTGATTTGGATGATTTAGGCGGCCTAGGTAGTTGATTAGGTAGCGTGCTCGACTGTCACGCCAGAGGTCCCGGATTCGAATCCCGGCAATGCTATGGTCCTACGCTTTAACCTTTCGCATTCGCTTTAGATTCAAATTCAAATGTTTCTACGGCCTTCCGCCATGCTTAGAACATTCTCACATGTTTTACTTGATTGCCCCTTCCCATTTCGAACCAAGGAACTCTTGACTGAATAGGTATTACACCTGAAATTCTTTGTTCAAAGCTAAAAACAAAAAGAAAACCCAAACTCACAAACTAATGGCAACATTTGTACGCGGACATCCTTGCCTTTAGGAGCACTAAAAATCTACAACACGTTGTCGAAATATTATATTTCGTCATAATTTTCAATAAGCTCAAATAACACGTTTTCCAAATATTATATTTTAAGGTTATTTTGTACTTGGTTTTTTTTTTACATCCATATAAGATGAAAGAACGAAAGGACTAGCAAGCTAGATATGAAAAGGACACTACTGCAGAAAAAAAAAACTAAACAACTTACATACATATAATATTAATATTTATGAATGTATAAAAGATTTAAAAGAAAATGTAACACAGCACGAAAAGTCATAAAATGGTCGTTCCAAATCCATTTCGACAATTTAAATAAGCTTATAAATTCATTATTTAATTTTTGCTGGCAACATACGAGGACACTCGAATTGAACAAGGCAGTACTTAGGCAGCAGAAGGAGAAAGAGTGAAAGAAGAGAAGAGTAAGTGAAAAAGATAGAAATAATTCAACGACATAGCCACGTCAAGCAAGCATAATGTGTAAAAAAGTAAAAGAGTCAAAATAGCACTAAACTAGTTCGAGGATTTTTCAATTTTTTTGCCTTGCTTGCCTTATGAAAAATAAGGACATACTTGCCTGAAAATGATTAATGTTTGATAATGCTGGCAAATGTTGAGAAAAATATATGCAGCGTTTTTTTTTTTTTTTTCTTTTTCTTTCACTTTCATCGCAATGCAAAAATATGACATAAAATATGCAGATAAGATGAATTATTAATGAAGTCAAATGAATAAAATGAATTCTGGGAATAAAGAGAATATAAAATGAATCAACATGTTTCGGCGGGATAGAGAAAAATCCTAAAATAGACAAAGTCATGGCATTAAAAATTAGTCTTAACTTGGTTGTTTGGCTTGAAATATAAAATTTGTAAAAACAAAATTAATTTTTGTTTAAAAGATTGAAGACCACGGTTTATATGAAAAAATATTTGGTTATTTAACAAAAAAACAAAAAAACATAAGCAAATAAAAATTTTTGCCTAATTAAATGGCAAAAATTACATTTTTGATATATTTTTCGTTTATTTATCATGTGCCTGGCTAAGCAGTGAGTGTACTTTAACTTATATTTAAATCTCACCCTGTCTAAAAAGTTGTTGAAATTTTTGACACAGCTTAACTTATATTTGAGTGCATTTTTAGTGTTGAAGCATTTTGTAATATTTGCTAGTTTTTATGTAAAACTTTTATGCATTTCGCTGCTGTGAATATCAGTCTTCAACATATGCATTCGTTAAACATCCATAGCTCCTCCCCGTTCAACCACCTCAAAAAAAAAACAACAAAAAATATGCAAGAACACACTCAAAATAAATTCGTTGATTTTCTGCAACAAAAGCCAAAATCTAAATGAATTTTGTCTAAAAAGCGGAAATATTTTCATAAACTTTTTACTTTTCACTTTTTGCTCTACTCTATTTTATTTTTAGCTTTTATTCTTTTCGGTTTATTGCAATTATTTAAGTTTATTTTTTTTTGTTTTTTTGCTTATTTTGTCTAAAGCTCTTCTGCGTTTTTGTACCTAGCAGCCATGCATTTGAAATGCACCAACATCCGCTTTAATGCGGGTGAGGTAAAGCTAAAAATTTGATGCCATAAAATAAAGCAGCAGTGCACGAAAAAAGTTTTAATAAAAAAACAAATGTAACAAGCAAAAACAACAAAGAGCACGCAGAAACAAAATTATAAATTTGAAAGAGCGCGCAAATATTACATAAAACCGGAAACGGAAGCTTGAAAAGCGGCAGCAAAGCAAACACATACGCCAGTCAACGCCATTTTGAAACAATTCATTTTTGGCTTTATAAGAGTTGGAGTGGCGCGCTGGCGAGAGTGGTTATTTTTATATATATGTGTGTGCGTGTGTGTGTGTTCACCTCTACGAAATTTGTATGTAAAGCATGACATTTGTTTGTCGTGAGAAGTACCATCACGAAATTGAACGCAAATTCCACTTAAGTTAGAGTAAAATGTGCGGTTTCGTTAAGTTGCAGGGTGAGACAGTCGGCAGCACCAAATTATCATAAAATTTATTTTAAATATTGTGTACATTTCCTTTATTGTAAAAATGGGTAGATTTTATAAAGTTCACTCAGTGGAAGACTTAACATTTCTTTGTGTTTTCTCTCGACTATATTTCACTCAGTACCTATTGAACAAACAAGAAATCTATATCTAAAAAAAGAGTTGGCTGTGTCATGGACATATCCGTAGATTTTGACATGACAGTGATGTTGATGTTGTGTTGATGTTGATGTTGATGTTGATGTTGATGTTGGTGTTGATGTTGATGTTGATGTTGATATTGATGTTGATGTTGATGTTGATGTTGATGTTGATGTTGATGTTGATGTTGATGTTGATGTTTATGTTGATGTTGATGTTGATGTTGATGTTGATGTTGATGTTGATGTTGATGTTGATGTTGATGTTGATGTTGATGTTGATGTTGATGTTGATGTTGATGTTGATGTTGATGTTGATGTTGATGTTGATGTTGATGTTGATGTTGATGTTGATGTTGATGTTGATGTTGATGTTGATGTTGATGTTGATGTTGATGTTGATGTTGATGTTGATGTTGATGTTGATGTTGATGTTGATGTTGATGTTGATGTTGATGTTGATGTTGATGTTGATGTTGATGTTGATGTTGATGTTGATGTTGATGTTGATGTTGATGTTGATGTTGATGTTGATGTTGATGTTGATGTTGATGTTGATGTTGATGTTGATGTTGATGTTGATGTTGATGTTGATGTTGATGTTGATGTTGATGTTGATGTTGATGTTGATGTTGATGTTGATGTTGATGTTGATGTTGATGTTGATGTTGATGTTGATGTTGATGTTGATGTTGATGTTGATGTTGATGTTGATGTTGATGTTAATGTTGATGTTGATGTTGATGTTGATGTTGATGTTGATGTTGATGTTGATGTTGATGTTGATGTTGATGTTGATGTTGATGTTGATGTTGATGTTGATGTTGATGTTGATGTTGATGTTGATGTTGATGTTGATGTTGATGTTGATGTTGATGTTGATGTTGATGTTGATGTTGATGTTGATGTTGATGTTGATGTTGATGTTGATGTTGATGTTGATGTTGATGTTGATGTTGATGTTGATGTTGATGTTGATGAGTGTCATTCTGCAAAGACGGATGAGCTTTGCAGGAATACCAAATTCAGACATGGTGGAATATAGATAATTCCTTATTGGACTGTCGAAGGCGGCTTTGTAATTGACAAAAAGATGGTGTGTGTCGATTTGTTTTTCTAGGGTCTTCTCCAAGATTTGTCGTAGCGTAAATATCTGGTCTATGGTGGATTTGCCAGGTCTGAAGCCATACTGATAAGGTCCAATCAGCTGGTTTACGATGGGCTTCAGTCTTTCACATAGTGCGCTCGACAGGACCTTATATGCGATATTCAGAAGACTTATCCCACGGTAGTTGGCGCAAATTGTGGGATCGCCTTTCTTGTGGATTGGGTAGAGCACACTGAGGTTCCAATCATTTGGAATGCATTCTTCCGACCATATTCTGCATAAAAGGTCATTAGTGCTTTCAAATAGGGCTTCGCCTCCATTCTTGAAGAGCTCAGCAGGTAAGCCATCGGCTCCTGCGGCTTTGTTGTTTTTAAGCCGACCTAAAGCTTTCAAGACTTCACTACGGTCGGGCAGCGGAACTTCAACGCTGATGTCCAAAATAGGGATTTTGGGGATATCATCTCTATTGGCCGGATTGTTGTCGTTGTTGCCATTCAAAAGCCTAGAGAAGTTTTCCCTCCACATCATCAGTGTACTCTGGATATCTGTCACTAGATTCCCGTTTTCATCCTTGCAGCAAGCATAAGGATAAGGATGAAGAAAAGTGTGGGAAAAAAAGGAATCAAATATAGGCACAAGGATTAGGACAAGGATAAAAATACGTTTTCACTTAAAAAAATACAGGTGTATCCACGATTTTAAGAGAAATAAGAGTTTTGAAGAACGGCACAGAAAAAACAGAGATAACTTTCCTGCGAATTCGTTTATTCTTTTACTATTCTTTCTTGCCCTCTTGCCCACTCATCAAAGCTAATCGGGTAATGAAATCACAGCATTGAAAATAACGTGGGCTGTCATTTTTTCACTTCACAGAACGCGTCGAAACGGCTGTAAGAGAGCCACTAGCTCAAAGCGTTGAACCAAAGCAAAAAAGATTAATTAATCCGCAATGAATTAATTCATGCGATCGCAATTAAGTTGTCCCAATGCTTAAAATAACATCGCACTCCCAACCCTTGCAGCATACTAGCTTGCGATAATTGTAGAGCCATCAATCGTTGTCCGTTGGCAGCGGCGTCTGGCTGTTGGACGCAGTGACTGACACTGATTGGAGTCAAAGTGAGGTCGTGTGAAAGTAGAGCCAACGAATTTCAGTTTCAGCCATTTGTGTCATACACACACGCACATACATTGATGCTGTTGATAATGATGAAAAGTTATTAACACACAAATGCACACTAACACGCATTCCAACACATAAACAGACAAACGCAGATAGATACATAGAAGAGAAATGTTTGCATGATGATTAATTATTTTAATTTATTATTATTTATTGTTATTTATTATCTGCAGTAGTTGGATTCTGGAACGGTGAATAGAGTGGCTCTGCTTAAAATACCATTTTGTTATGGATCCTTTTTTAAATAAGAATGCAACAATTTTATTTAATTTATTTTAATTTTTTTGTGCTTCCTTTTTTGCTGATCTATTTTTTTCGACCTTTTTTAATGAAGGCAAGCACTTAATTTAATAATTTTGCACCTTTTCATAGGAGCAAAAAAAATTCAAGACAAGATAAATTAAAAAATTTTCCCCACAGTCATTTCAGCTTGGAGTTTATCATCAATATTTTTGCAACATTTACAACGTGGTAGTGGAAGGAGTAGCTGTGTAGAACAAGAAAAATAATAGTTATAATAATAAAAATAATAATGATAGTATCAGTTATACTGAAGTACTAGTTTCACACACACCCTCATAAAACCTACACTCACACTCACTTGAATAGACACACCCATCTTCATAGTTTTATAATAATAAACAATCAATAAAAAGCTTCTACACAAAAAACAAATGCGATCTAGTTCAGCTTGGATGAGGGGGAAGGGGGATTCTGTGCAGTAAATTAATAGCAAACACATCTGCTAATGACAGATGACAGCATGAAAAGCGTAAAACAACTACAACGTTAAAATAAAAAAAACATCGCGCTCCAAACTCACTCAGGCAAACACTCAACCCAATGTCGCCTTTGCTGCCAAGGTGTTGACAACGGTTGGTCGCACTTTTGGCGCTAATCCAGCTTCTTTTGAAAAAACAAGCAAACTCTACCATAAGCGCTTCAGACGTTTCTTCAAACACGCTCCTCTATACTCAAAGCAGCCAAAGAAGGTAAACGAGAAGGAGAAGGAGAAGGAGTAACGAAACGAAGAATGCGGTAACGATGAGGATGCTTCAGGTTACTGCAGCAAATTATGAGACAGGCCTTAGAGGCAACAAAGAAAGGCATCCATAAAACAACAACACAAAAACAACTCCAAGACAGGCATTAGATAGCTTTTTTTTTGTGAAAATCCTAAAAGCAGGAGTTCTCAAAAAGAGTGTGACCAAAAACAAAAAAAAAAAAAAAATAAAGACACTCATTAGCGCATTAATTCAAGCGTCGCATGAAATTCAAGCTGAAGTGAGCTGAAATTGAAAGATTTTGACAAAGCCTTCTTCGGAGCAAAACAAGCAAACAAGAAAATTTAAAATGAAATTCAAGTAACATAAATTAAATTAAATTAACGGCACCAACTTAAATTTTTCTCGAAAATGTTGAGTGGTGATAAAAAGTTGAAGCTTGTAACATAACAAATAGCGAAAAAAGCGGAGCTTTTTATTAATTGGAAGTGTAAGCACGGAAGGAAAAACTCAAGCATTTTATGCTTAAATAAAGCAAATAGGCTATCATTTTACTCTTAAGCGTAAATTTCTCATTTCAAGCATTTTTTGCATTAAATATATTTTAAATACATGATATTAAGAAAATAAATGTTTAATTCAAGAAAAATTTGCTTGAAACTCAAGAATATTTAAAGATGGAATCGGAGGTAAAATGTTGTTAAGACGAATTGTTGTCCTTATTGAGATCCATCCAACGACGACATTTTTTACGATCGGTTAAAAACTGATGAAGTTATACCAACAAGACTATTTGAGAGAGATTATGGGTCCACCTAAAAAAATTTATACGCTACTAAGACCCCCTTAACATACGCTTTTAAATAAGGGGTGGTCTTTTGAAATTTTTTTGGTGACTCACCTTACTGGACATACTAGGTTTATACCAACTCCTAAGGGCTAATGTGCATATTCTCAAGAAGCTTTACATGGCATTATCTCCCATTGCCATTAATTAATTCAATTGAAAAAAAATAACAATGTGTCAGATGGAAATTGAACCAGGGTGCTCTGGCGTATGGCTCACGCACTCTACCCACTGCGCCACGGCCGCCACTAGGATGAGGGATAACCGATCATAAAAACTACTCGAGTATACTAAGTATATCTTGGAGCTTCCAAATAAGGTAACAGATAAGACACTGCCTTCAAACCATGATTTATTTTGTAAATCCGCAATATCTAAAACACCTTTTCATGTAAACATGTTGTGAATCATAAGCATGCCAATATAAGTTGAAGCGAAAAGCTTGACTCAAGTAAACAATTTGCTGTCATTTTCTAAAAATAAAAAATTTTATTCATACATACGTGCCAACATAAAAATTTACGCAGTGTAAGATCTCGTTGTTTTTCGTTTTGTATTCAAGGAACACTCAAACATAAATCCCACCTACTTGATCAAGAATGATAGAAACAAGATTACGCATTCCGCAGTCCCGTTATTTAACGCTCTCTTTCTGAACTGAGTGCATGACGTCAAACAGTACTTTTGCTTGACAAAAACATATGCAAATGTGCGATCTCTTAGGCAAATTGACTAAATTGAAAATAAATTCTTTCGAAAAAGTAAAGAAAAAATATCTACTCTTCTGTATAAAAATTAGGCTTGGGCATTTTAGTTCACAAAGATCGCTCTTTTTAGTTCAATCGTATGTAATGAACTAGTTCGTTCATTTAATTCTTTTAGTTCGTTCGTTCTTTTTGTTCGTTGCATGTTTTACTTCGTTTGGTCTCTTAGTTCGTTAGTTCTTTTAGTTCGTTCGTTCTTTTAGTTCGTTAGGTCTTTTAGTTCGATTAGTCTTTTAGTTCGTTTCGTTTCCTTGTTCATGTCCAGTTATATGAAATGAAACAAACTTGGTATGAATATGTGATAGCCATCAAATCCAACATTTATATTAGTGCAGACACAAAAAGTCTCAAACCAAGTACTCAAACCATAGCTTGGTGAATTAAGTTATTTTTGCTCTCGTTCGTTTTGCTGCTCGATTGGTCTTTTAGCTCGTTTCGTTTCCTTGTTCATGTCCAGGTTTATGAAATGAAACAAACTTGGTATGAATATGTGATAGCCATCAAATCCAACATTTATATTAGTGCAGACACAAAAAGTCTCAAACCAAGTACTCAAACCATAGCTTGGTGAATTTAGTTATTTTTGCTCTCATTCGTTTTGCTGCTACTCGCTGCAGTATCAATTGAACTAAAATGAACTAAAAGAACTTAAAGAACGAGAAACACTGAACTAGTTCGCATAGTTCATGAATGGGAATCGTTCAATTGAACTAGTTCGTTCATGAACTACCCAAGCCTAATAAAAATATGAATATTTTCGTATACGAACAATATGAATTTTTTCAAAAAACTTTCAAGATTTTTATCTCCTAAAGTATTCAAGACTGACAAAATTTTATTATACCAATAGGTTAAGGAGGTCCATATACATATTATAAAAATAAGAAAAAAAAAATATTGAGGCGTGGGTGTGGGAGTAAAATTATTCCAAAGTCTAACAATATTGCTTGTGACGTCATGCTCTCTCTCTCTCATTTGCGGAACGCGTAATCTGATTTCTATCATTCTTGCTACTTGATGTTCGTTTGAACACTGAAGCTTTTATCTTTCTGTACGTGAGATAAGCATTTATGGGCAGAGAGCGCTCTGGGAGCGTTGAGAGAAAAAAAATTGAGAGCAAAGGCTTATGTGGCAATACCCAACCCAACAACAAATCAAAAACAAAAGACAAACACAGAAAGAACACAGAAGCTTTAAATGTAGTAGTGCCCATACCCGGAGATAAGCAATCATGTTTTGCAGTACTAGCACAATCTCAAGTGTGTAAATATGCCCGACACGGTTCTATTACAGTGGTGTTCACACGCATACTACTACAATTTTTGACTTTTGTGCTTGTGTTCGTAGCTCTTTCGCTCTCTGCACCGACAAAAATTGTTGTGCAGGTATTAAGCAAGAATTATGTTATAATTATCATTATCATCATCATCATCATCATTATCATTATCATTATCATTATAATTATCATTATCATTATCATTATCATTATCCTTTATCACTATCATCATCATTATTATTATTATAATTCTGTAAATAACGCATTTTCATATGCCTCAAACATTTCGTTTAGTGCAAAACACACGACCAAGTGGCACAGACATTCCGGCTTGAAGTTTCAGCGCCAACTGATTGAGAGAACTTCGAGCATTCGATCGTGTACGTGTTTCGATTCTCGAATAAAGCTTTCGAGTCTCACCACGCGTGGTACTACGTGAACATCACTGCTTTAGAGCAGTGGTGTTCACACGCATACTACTTCAATTTTCATCTTTTGTACTTGTGTTAGTATCTCTCTCACTGTCTGCACTGACAAAAATTGTTGTGCAGGTATTAAGCAAGAATTATGTTATAATTATCATTATCATTATCATTATCATTATCATTTATCACTATCATTATCATTGTCACTATAATCATCATTATTATTATTATTATAACTCTGCAAATAACGTATTTTCATATGCCTCAAATATTTCGTGCAGTGCAAAACACACGACCAAGTGGCACAGACATTCCGGCTTGAAGTTTCAGCGCTAACTGATTGAGAGAACTTCGTGCATTCGATCGTGTACGTGTTTCGATTCTCGAATAAAGCTTTCGAGTCTCACTATGCGTGGTACTACTTGAACATCACTGCTTTAGAGTCTTACCTCGCGTAGTACTACGTGAACATCACTGTTCTAGAACAGAGATGGGCACACCACACACCGACATTATGTCAATGTATGTGTCGCACTCAGCTTGCTACACTGAAAGCTAAAAAATCATATAAAAAAGCGAAACAGACGAACGCGATGTTACCTGCTTAAAGTTTCGTAGCATACTGATCTCTGCTGATCAACGCTAACTGCTGTATATGTATACAGAAATGTTCCGTCATTCCTCAAATTTGAGGTTCGTGCTCTTCTCTGTTCTAGAATATAGACATTTTTGCATCTGCGTAAGAGAGCTTTAAGCTTTTTCACTGAGAGAAATCTGTTGTGTTAGTTTTTGTTGTTAAAATAAAAGTAAAACTTTTAAATGGTTTAGCCTTGAATTGGTCAAAGCTATTGAGGGTGTTCACGCTTACGGTTAATTGAGCTCCTATTTTTTATGATATTTTATCTTATCTGGGAAATATTTCAAAAATATAATCAAGTAAACAACAAAATTCATGAATAAAAATTTCAAAATATCAATTTGAGGTCAACTTTCAAGAATTTTTGTATTTTTTTTTTTAGAAATTGGACGTAAGTAAAAAAAACCTGAGATTAATTGATATTTTTGAACAGTTCGATTTCGAATTTTTTCCGTCTTGCATGCCCTTTCGCATCACTGTTTTTTGTGGGTAAAATTTTGTATTAAAGACTTAAATTTTTTTGGTATTGTGCTGTAAATAATTCAACATTTTCAAAAATTAAATCTAAGGTTTTCAACCGAACACATGTAGTCTTTATATTCAATTTTAAAGTTCAGACATTCTTAAAGAAAAATTCCTTCTTATTTATTAATTTTTCTTTTTAACATGAGTTGTGCTGATTAGTTCCAAAATTAGTGGAGTGTATAAAACACAACCGTAACGCCCAACAAAACAGCTGTTTCTTCTCTTCTGGTGATTTGTTATGTATAGAACTTTATTGTTATAGCAACCTGTTGCTTCATTGCTTATTTGGCATAAAGCTCAAAATAGAATTCTTAAGAATAATGTTGGTTAAGAAAGTATACATGTTGCTGTTCACACTTTTTAGATTTTTTTTTTGTGCTCTTTTTCCTTATGTTATTATGAGACTTTTCTAGAAACTCTTAAACACACGCTTGCGAATATTAATAGAACTACTGAAAAGAATTCCAAATATTTAAGCATTTTTTTCAGATTTCCCATTTTTACTTTATCAATGCTTTGTTTGGAAAGTAAATTTACTTTAGCCTGGGATCTGTTTTTCTTCAAAAATTTAGCTATAAAATCCTGCAGTTCATTATACAAGTCATATATTCCAAATAGATTTACAAAAAAATCTATTAAAGATTTCGCGATAAAATAACCTCATATATGCCTCACGAGGCTTATGGGGCGAAGTTAAGAAAAGTACCCTCTCCGAACGTGCCCAGTAAGTCCAGAGTATGCATGCATGCTGTATGCAAGTAGAAGTATGCATAAAGCATGCATTGTAATGAAAAGAAAAAA
>OX030949.1:145648537-145745832 GCA_943735915.1 Pherbina coryleti | reverse complement strand
TGTACATTAGAGTGTCCCTTATTTTGCGATTTTTGGAAATGTCAAGGGGCTGAAAGGTTTTTTTATGCGTTTTTATTTTCTAAGAACGAATCTAAAAAAATTTTTTTTTTACGACAACGTTCGTGCCAATCGGGCCCGAAAGTTTCGAAAAAATGCCCATATTAGACCATATTTGCACAAATAAAAAAAAAATCTTTTCTCTGCTTTTTATAAATGTTTTACATTTTTTGGAACACATACATAAGAAATATGATATCTACAAAGTTTTTTTATGGTGGGCGTGGTTACTGCCCCTGCTGCGTCGAAATTTCTCCCGCAGCCTTTTCCCACTTTTTCATGAAATTAGTGCAATTTAGGTATTAATATCAACAATAAATAAATACATTTTTATTATGCTAAAAGTATGATTACTTTTCATTAAATTCACATTATGTACTTACAAAAATTAACAATAAATTAAAAAACTAGTATTTTAACCTGCGGCAGGCGCGCAACAAGCCAATACCTACAAGCAGTATTATTGCGGCTTTTCAACCGAAATCATAGTTTTTTTTTTATAAATAAAAAATATCAAAAACCAAACATGTATGCCCCTGAAGGGTTAAATTTTAATCAGAAATGCAAATTAATTATAAGTTTTTTTTAAGAGCATGTATTTTTTTTTTTTTTACAGTTCGAGTATATTTTTCGAGTATTTTGGGCCACAATAAGTAGGTTTTGTAGCTGCGCTTCTGATTTTGTAAGCTCAAGAAATTCTTGAGCAAGTTGTTCCCCACGCTCCGCAACATCATTTACAATACAAAGATCTTTAAAATAATTTTTTACTCTCTGGTGTTCTTCATCTTTTTCCCATTCGTCAGAATCATATTTTAAAAAATTGCATGTCAAACTAAACCTACGAAATAGATTTGTTGTTCGACAAGATGCAAAACAATCTAAATCTTTTTTGTCCATTCATTTAAAGAATTTGGGTTTGCGATTGGATGATTACATGGAAACTTCTGAACTTGCAATGCTGTCACCATACTGCGTTTTCTCTCAATAGAAACTGCATCATCGAAAAAAGCGAGTGCTACAAGTTCTTCGCCAAGGTATCAAAGATGCCTACCAAATTTTTGACTTGCAGCAATGGATATTTTTTGTTAATTGTCTTGTATGCGACCAAATCTTTTAAAAAAGACAGATCCTGATTTGAAGCTTTTATGCTATTAGTAGCTTCAAAACAGATTTTGATGTATAGTAGAACTACAAAAATACAGACTTGACGGATTCCGATAATAATGAATAGCATAAAAGCTCCAAATAAGGATCTTTCTTTTTTAATTAATTCGTATTTCTTATTATAATTTAACCCTCCAGGGGCATACATTTTTGGTTTTTGATATTTTTTATTTATAAAAAAAAACTATGATTTCGGTTGAAAAGCCGTAATAAGACTGCTTGTAAGTATTAGCTTGTTGCGCGCCCGCCGCAGTTTAAAATACTAGTTTTTTTAATTTATTGTTAATTTTTGTAAGTACATAATGTGAATTTAATGAAATGTAATCATACTTTTAGCATAATAAAAATGTATTTATTTATTGTTGATATTAATACCTAAATTGCACTAATTTCATGTAAATTTGGGAAAAGGCTGCGGGAGAAATTTCGACGCAGCAGGGGCGGTAATCACGCCCACTATAAAAAAACTTTGTAGATATCATATTTCTTATGTATGTGTTCCAAAAAATGTAAAACATTTATAAAAAGCAGAGAAAAGATTTTTTTTAATTTGTGCAAATATGGTCTAATATGGGCATTTTTTCGAAACTTTCGGGCCCGATTGGAACGGGTAAACGTTGTCGTAAAAAAAAATTTTTTTTAGTTTCGTTCTTAGAATATAAAAACGCATAAAAAAACCTTTCAGCCCCTTGACATTTCCAAAAATCGCAAAATAAGGGACACTCTAATCAACATTGTACGATCAGTACTTTAGGCCCACCAAAGGCTCAAAAAGTTATATAAATACCGACACCTGATCACTATCAACCACCCTACTTACCTCCGAGAATGACGTATTCTACGTCAAAAAACAAAAATTAACCAGAATTGCTAAAATGTTGGCCGAAAGACCCACCTTAGCTTTCTTTGGTGCACTTTTACTCGGAAAAGTCCATTGCTTTGACTGTTACTTAGTCTTTGGTGTGTTGTCATTTATCCATGTTTCGTTTACGGTTACGAAATGGCACAAAAACTCTTTCGGATTGCGGTTAAACATCGAAAAACACTACTTTGAAGTGGTCAGGCCGCTGTGCTTATGGTCGAGTGTGAGCAATCGAGACACCCATCGCGCGGATAACTTTTTATTTATGTACCCGCTCAGATGAGATGCTTACTGTCTCAGCCACCTTACGCACTTTCATTCTCCGATCGTCTAATATCATTCAATGGATTTTATCAACAATTTTTAGCGTGACGACCTCTTTTGAGCGATCTGAACGTTCAGCGTCACGTGAACTGGTACGACCCCAATGGAATTCGTGTGGTTGACAGGACATTTAAAGTTGCTAAGCGAAAAATTTAAATAGTTACTGACTTCTCAAATTGCTTTCGCATAATAAAGGGTTTTCCATTAAGGACTTGACAACTTTTTTTTTTATATAAAACGCAAACCAATTGAGATATTTCAAAAAATTTTTTATTGGCTTGAAGTACAATTTATGAATGGAACCCGACTTTGTTCATATGGCCACCGCGGGCACGTATGCAGCGGTCGATTCGTTGGACCCAATTTTCAATGACTCGGCCACACATTTCGGCCGAAATGGCCGCTATTTTGCGTTCAATGTTGGCTCTGAGCTCTGAGCGGCTTGTTGGCATAGGCCAATGACTTGACGTAGCCCCAAAGAAAATAGTCAAGAGGCGTTAAATTGCACGAACGTTCGAGGCGGCCAATCGACTGGCCCATTTCTTGAGATAACACCCTCATCAAACTTTCTCTTCAATAAATCGATTATAACGTGTGCTGTGTGGCTTATGGCACCGTCCTGTTGGAACCACATGTCGTCTAAGTCCATATCTTCCAATTCGGGCCAAAAATAATCGGTAATCATGGTGCGATAAGGATGGTCATTCACAGTAACATTACGATCGTTATCATCGACGAAAAAATATGGTCCAATGACGCCGCCAGAATGCAAACCGCACCAAACAGTTATTTTTTATCGATGAAGTGGTGGTTCATGAAGCACATATGGATTTTCACCTGACCAATAACGCATATTTTGCTTAAAAATTACCTTCATCACTGAAGATGATTTTGCGATGAAATTCATCATCTTGGCGCATCTTTTCCAATCGGAGAACGTACGTCGCTTCATATGGTCCATCGGCTTCAATTCTTGAGTCAGCTTGATTTTGTATGGATGTAAACCAAGATCCTTACACAAAATTCGCCATAAAGTGGTCTGGGCGATGCGTAATACTTGAGAAAGCCGTGGAATTGACTGTTTCATATCGTTTGCTACGGACGCCTGAACGGAAGCGATATTTGCGACACTTCGACCAACCCGTTGTCTCATTGGTACGGCAACATCACACAACGAATATGTAGATTCAAATTTTTGTACTTAACTTTTTATTGTCTGTCTACTAGGGCGAGAATTATGACCGAAAATTGCAGATAACGCTCTTAAAGTTGCGATCACCGACTCCGAATTTCGGTAGTAAATTTTTATAATTAGCAGACATTAGCCGTGTTTTATTCGTACTGGTTTAACCAAAAATGTTCTAAATTACATGCAGAGCACTAACAAAAAGATGAACCTGCTCAGTAGCTGGATCATCTTGTTAAACTTTTTTCGTTCCGCTACTGCTCTATAGAGGTCGTTGTTTATTTTAGTTTTCATTGATTTATAGTCACCCTTTGCTGTCAAAGGAAACAGCTGTTCTTATTTATTTGCAATAAATAATAAATAGAAATGGATGCAAAAGAGTAGTAAGTTTATTTATTAATATTTTTAGGTTTAATATAAATAAATTATTCATTAGCCGGCGAAAATGGATGAAGGAGGAGATGCTGTCACTATGGCCAATAAACATTGTTTGGCGTTGTCGGGAGAGCCAATTGCTGCCATTGCCGTAACTCCATCTGATGTAGAATTGGAAGCACAGTCTTTGCCAGATATGCAACCGCCAGTCGAAGAAGAAACAGCATTTCGGCAATGTCCCTCTGTCTCCTTTCCGAATCCTCAAAGAAAAAGGGCACGGATGACAAAGGAAAATTATTTGGAGAAAAAACTGAAATTAATGACGGAGTATGTAGAGTTAAAAAAACAGCAGCATAAGGATAAGGAGGAGGCAAAATAAAACCGCCACGCAGAGAAAATGAATATATTAAAAACTCTGTGCGAGAATTTAAATACACAATTATTTTAAAAATAACTTTAAATTGTAAAACAAGTTTTCTCTTTGGTTTTATATTAAGTGTTTATTTATTAATTCTTGCATTAATTGCTCACGTCTGTTGGTTGCGGTCTGCTCCCTAAATATTTGCCTATTTTCTTCACCAATCTCCTGTTCAACGGTTTGGTTGTTGTCCAATGTAATTATGTCGTGGTTGTCTATGCAGATGTTGTGCAAAATACACCTAGCCACAGTTAAATTTACGATGCTTACAATGTCGCGTTGTTCCACAAAAAACTGTAGTCTTCGAAACCGTGTTTTTAGAAACCAAATGCGTGTTCCACTACAATTCGTGTACAGAAATGTAGATAGTTGAATATATTCTGGTTTTCAGTTACATTTCCCGTATTTTTAAATGGACAAACCAGCCAATCCATAGATGGATATGCAGAGTCTCCGACTATGAAATAATTTCCAAGGGGTTGTTGTTGTTGTGCATTTTCCTATATATTGGAGATCTGCGTAAGACTCTGCTATCGTGGATAGATCCTGGCTCTCCACAAAATATATCCACAAATTTTTTGTTTTCTCCAACTATAAAAAAAAATAAAAAATAAATAACTGGCCATTTCAGCCCTTGAAAGGACTTTGACCTAGCTTCTTATGATCAATTGTGTTGTGCATGTTATTAAGTTTGTACACAGTTGACCGAGAACCGGACCTACTTGCTTAACGCCGACTCCGAACGGCGATGAACGGAAAGTTATCGTTCTCAAGAAGCTTTACATGGCATTTTGATTACTCTCTGAGGTTTGCCATTGTCTGCAGAGAGGTGGCGGCCGTACAGAAAAATTATTTTAATTCAAATAATTTTCTGTCGCTGCTGGGGTTCGAACCTGGGTTTCCAAAGTTCTTTGACATAGCGGCCACGCACTTTAACCAACTACGCCACGGACGCCACCGACGTGTTCTCCAACTATACCTTGCAGTTTAATGCTGTAATAGCGCTTGCGGTTAAAATAATCTTCACGATATTCTGGAGGAGCATTAATATGGATGTCAGTACAGTCAATAGCACCGACTACCCCAGGAATACCACACCTATTTTCAAAATTTTGCATTACACTCTGAAAATCATTGGGCCACCTAACGTAGTTATGACCAATAGAAATCAGCCAACAACACACTCTTGTCACAATCCTCCAAGCTGCATTTTTGCATACACCAAACAGAAGAAAAAAATATGAGAAACTATTAAAATAGCAAAGATGCCAATGTATACCGGTTAAACTGATAGCTGCTCCCAAATTCACTCTAAAATTAGACTTAAAGTTGTCTTCACTATAGCTTCTTATAGTGTCCAAAAATGTTGCTATTTTTGGATGAACTTAAACTACTTCAGCACTGTCACTCCCAGAAAACACAAAATGTGATGTTGAAGAGGACGAGGTCGATGAATTCAATAAGAATTGTAAAAAGTTCGTCATGTTTTCATCCATCTTCAAAAATGTTCACAATTGTATTGTTTTTCAATCAGCTGTTTGATATTTTCATCGCCGACTATGCTCCAAGCGGTCAGAAACAAAACTTAAAAAAGTTTAACTAATGCGATCTATTCGTTCATCAGGTTAAACCGGAATGAATAAAACGCGGCTATTGTTCGTTCGTGTACTTTACCATGATGAAAATGTTGAGTTTACTGCATAAATTGACAGTGACAGTTCGATGAGTAGTGAAAGGGTGCGTTCAGAAATTTTATTCAAAGTTGTCAAGTCCCTATTGGAAAACCCTGTACTAATGAGAGCGAGACTTCTCATACGAGAGCGACTCTCTAAAGTGCTCCAAATTAGAATTTGCACTAGTGTTTACCTACAATGAGTGAGGGGAAATGTTTTTCGCAATAGACTCTTGGATGTTTAAATGTTAGTTAATTTTCGATGCTTTCTGATACAGCTAAAAAAAATCAATATTACTAGATTTGGGTTTTGATTAAAAAACAATATTGCTGATATGTTGAAAATTGTTCTACTTGCAAACGACATGAATTTTTCTGAACTTCCATTTATTTCACCAAAATCAAGCGGAGCGCAGTGATATCAAAGATGAACTTTCTCTTTTGAAAACGGGCATTTTCATGATATTCTCAAGAATATTGTGTTTTTTTTTTGCCATTAAATAAAACTCTGAAATGTTATTTTATAAAACGTGTACTGCAAAATGGGGTACCACACACTTGATTCGTAGATTCCAGCTAAGCACACAGATTTTTCTTCTCGCTCCGTTTTCTTTAATTAGAATTTTAGACTTAAATTTGCGTTAACGTTGTGGGGTATACATATAAAAAAGGGGAATTTTGAACTATTTGTATAGCTGTTTCGATAAAGCGAAAAAAAATTTGCAAAGCATGTTTAAATTTGTTAGAGTATAATATAATTTGTTAGAACTGCGCTGTTGAATACTTTTAGACAATATAAAAAAACGAAAAATTCACTTTTAGCTATTTACAAAAGGACGCGTATCTCAAACACTAATGAATATTCTGACGTGTAGCTAAACACAGATGTCAGTGACAGAAGTGCCAACTTAAAAATAAAAACATTTGTCCCTATCGAGATCTCCAAAAAATTTAAATTAAAATTTCCTGGTATTTTTTGCCAACAGGGTATATGGCGACCAATGGAGTACACAACCAGTTCCCATACCTATGTCACATTTATTCTTCCATATGTTGTGGAAGGCGTCTTGAGGTGTGCTGCCAGCATATTAAGTAACGAATGGGTTCGAAAGTTTTGAAATTTCTTTACTATCGTTCCAACTGAACGATAGGAATGCCATGCAAGATTCATCCAGTTTGTTTTATAGTTTGAGGCATTATTTGAAGGCTTGGTTGTACTTTTGTGTAAAAAGTCGGACAAAAGACTAATTATATTGAACAGTCGCCTAGACAGGTATGCTTAACACATCAGAAATGTCATCACAATGGCTCTGAAACCACGAAATAAATAAGCCTATTTAAATTAATAATTATCATTTAATCAAAGGTACACGTTCTCTTTTTAAACTACCCATTTTAAACATATTTCCTAGAACATTGTTTGCTCTTCTGTCATTTAATTAAAATTAAAAAGCTAGTTGAGCCAGGGGAAAACCACGCACTTGTTTTGTAAACATAGACGACATCTAAATGCCAAAGCACACCCTCAATTTCAGCCTGAAGCTGCGTAAATAGTACAGGCTAAATCTGATGCTGGCTTGCGCTTGCAGATGCAAGCAACTTTATTGAGCTGGCAGTGATTAATCGAGCAGTGTTAACTTATTTGGTACCAGCTTTTTTTGAACTAGTGGGGCTTTTGGTTTTATTTTCATTTCTTGTTAGGCGGCCTCGGTAGTCGAGTAGGTAGCGTGCTCGACTGCTACCCCAGGGGTCCCGGGTTCGATTCCCGGCCAGGCCATGGTCCTACGCTTTAAAACCTTTCGCATTTGCAATTTTCTATCCTCTTTTCTAATCAACTGAAATTGAAAATTCATCAATATTTACGACTTGAAGTTGTAGTTGATAGTAGAGAAGTTTGTGGATGAGATTGCCTTATAACTTGAATTGTCTGAGGTAAAGGCATAACACTTGCCTCTGATTCAAATTCACATGTTTCTTTGGCTTTCCACCATGCTTAGAACATCCTACACGTGTTTCACCTGATTGATCTTTCCTTCCCACTAATCTATCACCCCATTTCGAACCAAGGCAGACTTGACTGAATAGGTATTTCACCTGAAATCCTTGGTTCAAATCTAAAAAAAAAAAAAAAACTTACATTGAGTTTGTAATCTATTTAAGTTGCACGCTTCATGTTCTTACATCAACTGACTTCTTTATGCTTATGATAACAGTTAACATTGGATCGTTGTATTATATATTCTCAACTCATCTATGATACGTTTAACTATATACATACATACAGAACAGAGTTATTGTGATTTTCCTGTTGTATTGATCTTGGTTATTTAAAAAATTTTTTTTTGTGTTTGTCATTTTACAATATGGAAGAAAAAAAAATTTTTTCAGCGATGAGGCCCAAGAGGTAAAGGTTGGTTAAATTTTAAGGGCCGATGTTGATTTTAAATAAAACACAAATTATTTAGGAAATTATTGTCATTTCTTTTTATTATGATAATATTGGTATGGTTCAATTATGTATGGAACAAAATATCGGCCAAATGGCCGCCGCGACCTCGGCGGCACACCTCCATGGTCAAAATTTTCGATGACGCTGAGGCATAAGTGAGGTTCTATGCCGTTAAAGTGCCAAATTATCTCATCCTTTAGCGCTTGAATTGTTGCTGGCTTATCAACGTACACCTTTTCTGTCAAATAACCCAATAGAAAGAAGTACAACGGTGTCAAATCACATGATCTTGGCGGGCAATTGACATCGCCACCACGTGAGATAACACGGCTATTGAATTTGTCGCGCAAAAGAGCCATTGTTTCGTTAGCTGTGTGGCAAGTGGCACCGTCCTGTTGAAACCACATATACTCCACATCCATATCTTCCGATTCGGGCCATAAAAAGTTCGTTATCATCTCACGATAGCGAACACCATTCACAGTAACTGCCTGACCGGCCTCATTTTGGAAAAAATACGGCCCGATGATGTCGCCAGCACATAAACCGCACCAAACAGTCACTATTTGTGGGTGCATTGGTTTTTCGACAATCACTCTTGGATTATCATTCGCCCAAATGCGACAATTCTGCTTATTGACGAATCTACTGAGGTGAAAATGTGCCTCATCACTGAAGATGATTTTCTTCGAAAATTGATCATCCA
This sequence comes from Pherbina coryleti, assembly GCA_943735915.1. Lineage (NCBI taxonomy): Eukaryota > Metazoa > Arthropoda > Insecta > Diptera > Sciomyzidae > Pherbina > Pherbina coryleti. Next base: position 145,736,619 of record OX030949.1, on the reverse strand, counting down.
CTGTTGCCATTTCTTGCCACCATTCTGACCATTGACGATGCTTGAAATGTTCTAGAGGCTTTAGTTCTTGAGTCAATTGCACCTTGAAAGCGTGTAAATGCAAGTCTTTAGGCATAATGTTCGTCAACGACGAGCGTGAGAGGTGCAATTGTTGGGCACGACGACGAGTTGAGGTGGATGGCTCTTCAGCCAAACTATCGCGAACAGCAGCAATATTTTCTGCAGTGCGAGCTGTACGAACACATAGGAGGTGTTTTTACATCTCCTACAGACCCGGTTTGCTCAAATTTTTGCACGATTTTTCCGATTGTACGTATATTAGGACGATTAAATTGACCAAAAAAATCACGAAGCATTTTGATTTAAAAGCCCATTTTCATAATAAGCCTGAGTAACTTAAACTTGTGTGCCGTTCGTGGCGTAGTTGGTTAAAGTGCGTGGCCTCTATGTCAACGAACCTGGAGACCCGGGTTCGAACCCCAACAGCGACAGAAAATTATTTGAATTAAAGTAATTTTTCTGTACGGCCGCCATCTCTCTGCAGACAATGGCAAACCTCAGAGAGTAATCAAAATGCCATGTAAAGCCTCTTGAGAACAAGAACATTCCGTTCATCGCCGCACAGTGGGGTATTTTATGCCAAAAGTGACGATTAATTGACAGGGGCCACTTATCGAGACAAAAATTGTACTTTGGGGTTTTTTGGGGGTCACTGATTACGAATCTGAAGTCAAAAATTTGAAATTCAATATGGCGGCTTCAAAATGGCAGCCATGAACAAGCTAACTTCTACAAAAAACGTTTAAAGGAGGTAAAATGTTGTATACAGGGTTTTGTGGGGTCGCTGATTATGAATCTGAAGTCAAAGATTTGAAATTCAAAATGGTGGCTTCAAAATGGCGGCCATGAACAAGCTTTGTTCTGCAAAAAACGTTTAATGGAGGTAAAAATTTGTATACTGGGGTTTGTGGGGTCGCTGATCATGAATCCGAAGTCAAAAATTTAAATTTCTAAATGGCGGCTTCAAAATGTAATCATTGGCTATGTACCTTTTACCGAATTACATAGTATATAGAACATAATTTTCGTTATTACTACATATTGCACAAAACAAGCTTTGAACGACATTTTATACAAAAACAAAGGATTCCAATAACAATAGTTAATAAACATAAACAATGATGTTGATTTGACATGTGCCCTGCAAACTGCAGGGCAAACAATTTATGTCTTACTAATATCAAAATCAGAAAATAAGTGTTAAAATCGAACAAATATAATTTAATTAAATAGCTTAACACATTCATCTGCTTCTTTTAACATATAAAAAGCCGGTGTTTGAAAGAAACATCAACTATCTACCTTAATTGTGGAAAGGTGCACTGCATATGCCGCTTTCCATAATGTAGGGTAAAAAATAGCGGATAACAAAAACCAAAGTGAAGAAGAGTACTGGTAAACAAACAAAAAAAAAAAAGCAAAATCTGTTTAGTATTAACATTTATTTTATACTTTATTTCGTTTGTTTTAATTTTTCGAAATAAAATTGTAAATTCGTGACATGTAAGTTAAAGTAGAAAAATCGAAATACCGCGAAAATGCGCAGCATTGACGCAACTTTTTTTTATAGAATATAGCTTGAATGTTCATAGCTTACGATTATCAAAACAGTTTTCCCTAATTCCACTCAACACACAACTATATCTCTATTAACATATTGAAAAATCCAACTTTTTAAGGTTAAATTAAAATAAATAAATTAATATATATATAAACACTATTTCATACAAAAAAATTAATTTTGTATTGCTTAAATACCTGAACAAGAAGGTTCCACGTAATTTTTTTGTAATTTTTAAAAAATAATATACAAAAAAAAACTTTAAAAATTTCGAATAAACACGTTTGTCACTGTGCACAAGAGAAAAAAAATGATAACTTTCAAACTGCATTGCGGGTAAACGGTAGAATATTTTTCAACTATTCTTTCACCTAGGGATGAAGAATTTTATCTTCTTTCATCGGGTACCTAACATCACTATCTACCTTGATTTTTTTTTTTTCAATTAATCGTCACTTTTGGCATAAAATACCCCATTGTGCGCCGTTCGGAGTCGGCGTTAAACCTGTAGGTCCGGTTCTCGGTCAATTGTGTACAAACTTAATAACACGCACAACACAATTTATCATAAGAAGCTAGGTCAAAATCCTTTCAAGGGCTGAAATGGTCAGTTATTTATTTTTTTTTAACTCAAACGTGTTGCTCGATTGTGTATCATTCAAATTGGTGTATGGTGTATGGTTCAAATTGAGTTAGTCTGATATTGAAAAATGTGAAATGAAATGCAGGACAAAAACTTGACGTTAAGGTGTGGTTCACATTCAACATCGGCCCTTCAAATTTAAATATGAAAAGTTCTTATGCTAGATTTTTACTCAAACTAGTATTTTAATACGGACAATAGAATTAACCTATGCTTAAGTTGCGGTCTATTGTCCTTGGTACCGAAATGTGAAAAATGTGATTTTTGTATGAAAGTACGATTTTCACACTCCGAAACATGTTCCAAAACAAAAGTTCTTACCCTAGATTTTTTTAAGTCAGCACACAAAAATAACACAAAAATAAAACAAGATCAACGAAAACTATGTAAATAAGCGACATAGAAGAATAAAGTGCAGAAAACAATCTTAAAATATCTAACACGACAAACCAAACAAAATATGAAATAAAAAATCAAAATTTTGAAAGCCGGCGAGATAGAAGATAAGGCCGCTGAAAACCATCTTTCAAGTAGCTTAAAGCTCAAAATATGCCTGGAATTTAAACAGTTTCGGCATTTTCCACAAGATTTTCCATGAAGCGTTTTTCAGCAACAGTTACCATCTTCAGCGTAGGTGCGCACTATAAACGCGGCCTAACATACAACTTTTTTTTTTTTATTAAAATATTAGACTAGATTAACTGTATCGGTGTGGCATATAAAACAGGGAAATTTTTAACTATTTATATAGCTGTTTGTATGAAGTGTGTGTATGAATATTTGCACAGCATTTTTAAATTTGCTGAAGGAATGCTCTATTAAGACGCTGTTGAAGCTATAAAAACTCTAACTTCTACATTAAATAAGATATTAGTTGATATTTTATCATAGTAGACAGTGAAAGTTCATAATGAAATACCTGATTGGCCTTGTTTGGGCTATAATTTTAGCCAGCGCAGCATTATCCGTCACAGCCGGAAGGATATATTTGGGAAAAAATGCAGAGGAGGAGCAGTTTCCATTTGTCACACTTGTTATGTCAGCTTTTTGGACTGGCACTTTGAGGTGTTCTGGCAGCATATTAAGTAACGAATGGATTATAACAGCCGCCCATTGCGTTCTTCGTCAGTACGTATATCCTTAGGGGAGGTGGAGGGAGGGGGGCTACATGAGTACATGTTTGCACTTCTTTATATTTACACTAATTACGGAGTGAAATAAGCCTTTTTTCAATATTTTGCCCATAGCCTCTTATTAAATATAATTCAAAACTGCATAGGTAGCCTAGACATTCACCTACAGTGTTGGACAAAGAATTAGCATAATTTGCATTTGTGGCTAGTTTTTTACAATATAAATAATGTAGGTTAAATCAATGCATTATAAATATGTTTAGAAAAAGGCCCTTTTGAGAAAAACCAGTGCTTGTGAAGACAGACCAATATCGATGGAAGTGAAAAAAAAAAGAATTCCCATGTTATCGCAGATATCCAGAAAAAGGTCAATTCATTACCAACTTTCAGAAAGTAGCAGGAACATTCGTAGAAGACTTAACGAAGCTGGATTGTGAGAATGTATAGATCAGCGTGAACCATTTAGGTACGCTTTGAAATGTCATACAAGACAGTTGAAATTCCATTGCTCAAGACCGTTGCAAAAGTTAAGTTGAACATTTGCCTCAGAGATTGAAAGTTTTCTATACGTCAAAAGGGATTCCCTACCAAATAATAATAGAAAGATGGAAAAATTATGCTTAGCCTCCCGCTTTCAAATACCCCAACACCTATTTTAGTGTCAATTGAAAAAGTGAACTGGTTCATTTCTAGCGCAATTCGAAGTATCTCTGAAAAAGGTCAAAAGGCGTTCAGTGTAGAATAGTTCCCTTTGTATTGCTGAAAAAAATAAACACTTTCCGGCTATTTTTCTAAATTTTCTGCGCACAAAACGGAACCGATTCCGATTGTGCTGTATGTATAAATGTAAATGTAAATAAAATATTATAGAAGAAAAGTGCTCATATATTAAAGAAGATAAATAAAATATTAAAATATTAAGTACAATATTAAAGAAGAAATGTATTTATAACAATTCTAGAAGAAACGTGCTGTTTAAAAATAAGTACCTACACTAAATTTTTACACTTTTAAAATGTTCACTTTAAAACTAGTTAAAAAAGAACCACTTTCAGGCTACTGCGAAAGCAACCAATTTGAAAACGTTCTAAATGCAACCAGTAATATGTTGCATGAGAAAAAGGAGTGTTTATGGGGACAATTGTCTTTTCCTATGACATCAACCCGCAAAAAGCATCAGTTCGTTCAATGTCAAAGGGTATTGTTGTGGAACTAGTGCTGGACCTTTTTGGAACTAGTTCAGAACTATTTCAAATTTGGTCCACTTTTTTGCTGGGATACTAATTCGGTGGCCTCAAAAAAATTAATTTGGCTTTATGCTCTTATACCTATAACAGATGTATCAACAAAAGTTGTATTTTTTTAATAAAACGATAAATTAACGTTTAAGACATCTCTTAACTTAACTTTGCAGACCTTAACCCATTGATGGCCGTTCCTGAACCATTTCGAAATTCGCGAATCCGACACCGGACTCGTATTCAGCGACACCCCGAATTTCTCAAAGTGTAGCGAAAAACATTTTTTTTTTATCTGCAAAGATGTGAAAAATCTTGGGACCTATATGTCCCAATGGTCGTCAACGGTAAAAAGTTATGCGACTATTCTCTCTTGTTGACAGTACGCGAACGAAAAGTTTGAGGTCGAATTTTGATTCACTACATGAGAATCATTGGTTTGAAAGTTAACCAATGAAAGTCTAAAAACTAAAACCTTTGCCATGGTGGTACTTTAGCCTCTATATGACTATCGGCTTAGGAGATATTTCCAAAATAGTTTAAAACTTCGTTAATAAGTCCCAATAAATTTTATATCTGGGCTTCTTTATTTGCTACGGCGTAATGTTTGACATCCAATGAGAGGTTAAAAAAGAACTTTTAAAATGGGGGTACTTTGACCTCTTTGCGATTATTGGTTCAAGATATTCACCAAATAGTTTAAATTTTCCAAAAATGTAGATTTTTCGGATTTTTTAAGACCCATTGACCCATTTTGGAAATATCTTCTGAACCAATAGAGGTCAAAGTACCACCATTAGAAAGAAAATTAAACTGTTTTTGATTTCAGTATTTTATTTTAGTCTTACTACGAACATGAGCGCAATTCAAAGACCAATTTCTACTTGCGCCTTGTCTGTGATCATGAACATTGGTAACAACAAAATTTCTACGTCAAATACTGATTTCGTCGAATTCATGCTACTCAAATGATCGATTCGTTCACCAAGCGCAAGAGACCACCTTGCGAAATTGTAAGATAGGGACCCAAGCTATTCAAACTTGCGGAGGTCACTACTCTGTCCGATCATTATCTCTGTAAAAGTGAAACGGGATGTAAGGAAGTATTTTCTGTTCTTAACAACACAAATACCATCCAACCAATACTATTTGTGCCTTTTGCAAAAAACCATTTTGCTTCGCCAATGATCAAAATTGCTTTGAAATTAATCATAAAAAATTACATTTCAATTTACTGATCAAAAGTGCAAACAAATTTATTTTTATTTCAAATAAATCAACTTCAACAAAATTAAGTATGTCATAGATTTTTACTGTTGACGACCATTGGGACAAAAAGGTCCCGTCAGATTTGGTGGTGGCTTGGATAATAGAAATTAACTCTTTCTGTTATTTTTTGTTAGAAAGTGGAAGGTTGCCCGCAACATCTCTAAAAATTTTGTACCTAGAGCTGTTGCTACCGCCAAAATATTGCAGCAAGAAAAAAGGAGGAGAAAAAGTAACGATTTTTCCACTTTGAGGTGGTCTAGTAGGCAAATAAATCAACCCTTAAAAATTAAGTACTTTCTGAAAGTCAAATTTATTCCCTTTTGAATGATACTTTGCAGTAAAAAAAATCGATTTCATAGTTTTTCCAGCAAAATTCCGAAAGTAAAAGGGTCACCGGTGTGTCAGTGGTCGTCAAAGGGTTAATCCTTCTTTCGAAATGTTCAAGAGATCTTTTGCATAATCGGGGCTTTATTTTGAAGATGACGACTTCAATGTTCCCTTTTGTAGTTGAAATTGTTTTAAAATGGTAAGCATGAAGTTACTCTCAATATTACCCCAAAGGATCTTGGTGGTCAATTGGTGTCTACAAAACGCGCAACCAGGAAATTTCGTTCGCAATAACTCTATTGTTTATAGTCTACTCCATCTCTGAAAAGTAGCATCGTAAAATAATTACAGTGGGTTTTTTAGTGAAAGTTTTCCCACTGTAAAAACTATTAAAATGTATCATATGGTAAGGTCCTTCCAGGTTTTGGGCAACGACTTGAAAACACTTTATTTGATTTGACTCTTATTTTTGTAGTTTATGTTGTAGAAGTTGATATCCAATTATCTTTAAAGCAAAAAATTTGTTCTTCGCGAGACAAAAATATCGATACATACATCATTCTTTAAGATCGTTCAGTAAATATCGAAGATATAACGAAAAATTCAAGAGAAAAAAGATACAGTAATTTCGACTATATCGTAACACAAGACGTAGAATTAGTCAATTCGCTTTTGATGACATCTTTTTTAAAAACTATTTAGCAAAATATTTATTCCATACACCTGATATTTATTCCTGAAGGTCATATACCTTCAAAAGAGTGCCGGAGAGGGTTAATATGTATGACTGACCCCAATTACTTTTGCAAAAGGAGCATTTTTTCCTGTGACACCTATTCCCTCCGACCACTCCTTAGGGGGGCTCCCATACAAATTTTATGGTTTTTGTGCCGGAAAGGGTTAATATGTATGACTGACCCCCATTACTTTTGCAAAAGGAGCATTTTTTTCTGTGACACCTATTCCCTCCGACCACTCCTTAGGGGGGCTCCCATACAAATTTTATTGTGTTTGTGCCGGAAAGGGTTAATATGTATCACCGACCCCCATTACTTTTGCAAAAGGAACATTTTTTCTTTTAACACCTATTTCCTGCAACCACTCCTTAGGGGGGCTCCCATACAAATTTTATGGTTTTTGTTTATTTATTCCATACACCTGAGCAAATGACCTTTAAGAGAGTGCCGGAGAGGGTTAATATGTTTGACCGACCCCCATTACTTTTGCAAAAGGAACATTTTTGCCCTTGACACCTATTCCCTCCGACCACTCCTTAGGGGGCTCCCATACAAATTTTATGGTTTTGTCGATAAAACCGGAAACTGTCGATAAATAGGTAGCAAGTTTAAGCAAACAAAAATATCAAATGTTGTCTTTATATTTCATGTAATTGTGTAAAATTATATAAGTTAGAGAGTTCTAACATGAATTTTTGTCGCATTGAGGATCAAGCAGACCAACAAGTGCTAACATCAACATTGTACGATCAGTACTTTAGGCCCACCAAAGGCTCAAAAAGTTATATAACTACCGACACCTGATCACTATCAACCACCCTACTTACCTCCGAGAATGACGTATTCTACGTCAAAACCTACGTTCGGCATTTACATAAATAGTTCTACTGGGACAGTCGATATACTTTCTTCGGAAGAGTTTAATGATTATTTGCGAGTTTTAATTTTGTGGCCTTAGAATGTCACATTAGGATGGTAGAAACTGGGATTTGGTGAGTAAGTACAAGAATGGGGTGCTTGACCCCAATGATATGAAGGAGATAATGTTTTGGTTATAGGTTCATGCTATTATCTTCTTCATAATATTACTTATACTTATTTTTCTTATTGTTATTAAAATATCTATATTAAATTGGTTCTTTGAAAATGAAAAATGTGACTACTCAGGAAAATTTGTTTTATACTTCTCTACCTCTCTATTATAACGTAAATTTTAACTTAATCTTCTCAAATCAGAAAAAAAACAACCCAAAACAGCTTTTATGTGCACGGAGAGAAATAATATACTCAAAAAATATCAAAATTTATTGATTAATAAAAAAAATTGAATTGAATTGCATTGACCTATAAAGCAAAAAAAAGTTGGACTCCTCGAAACAAAAACATTGATATCTCATTCTTTAAGATCGGATTGTAAATGCCGATGATATGAAGAAAAACTTAAATGCACGACCCCTACGTTCGGTCAAAAAAAAAAAAACAAAAAAAAAAACAATTTAGAAACTATGCTTAAGTATGTCACGATTAAAGTTAACCTTGACACAGGGTGCATCATAAGTAGATAAGAACTTAGTTACTAATGTTAAAGCGTTCTCTCTGTCAAAATAAACTTCCGGGTAACTTTTTCTGCATATTGGCAGTATAAGTAGGATCTACGAAGCTTGAGTGGATCACAGTGAAAAGTCATGCAAGACTATTGATGAGTTTGTGTAGCGGCCAACGAAACAGTCCGTCTAGTCTGCTGTGTGATTTGCTCTATACAGAACTGTTGTTGTTGGTTGTTACCTTCATTGTCTTAATCTTGCCTTGTTGTCAACATTCTTGGCCTAAAAGCTCAAATTCGTTTTCAATATAAATAATGAAAGGTCACATTAAAATTTTAAAAAAAAAATCAATTTATTGAAATTTTCTTTTAAAAAAGTATTTTTCAAAACTACTGAATTTTCTGAAATTTACTGAAAAATAGCGGATTTATAGCGATTTTTGTGAAAAATACCCAAAATTTTGACCGACATCTGAACACTTTTGCATTAAAAAAATTCTCGAATCTTACAATCTTCCTATTCATATCTTTGTGGCCCCAGATACGTTTCATTTGCGCCCTACTTTGGGGTATTTATTTCAGCTTGATAAAAACTTACGACGAAAAACCGTTGATTTTTGGCGAAAAAGTGATTTTTTTTCAAATCAAAACCGCTGGCAGACGGTTACACCGATTTCAATATCCTTTTGCAATTAAGATCTATTTGAATTCAACTCCCAGAATATGAAAAAAAAAATTCTATCAACCTTATTAAACATGTACTTTAACGTTATATTTAAACAATATATTTATATGAATAAGAGATACAATGAGTGTATTTATCCGAATCTAATTTACTTTCCTACATTTATTTATTTCATAGATCTTTCAGGGCTTATCAAGTTAATGTCTGCGTAGGCTACACTGATATCAACTCTAAAGGATTATGTGACTCTGCAAGACAAATGATCATTCACAAGGATTACAATACCACATCCAATGTACTAGACTTTGCTCTGTTGAGGATTCCTCGCGTCGAATACACCACTAACATCCAGCCGATTTCACTACCTTCTATTGTTCTGGCTGAAGACATTTTAGGCTATACACCAGCGACTAAATATAATTTTGATAATCAAATAGTTCAAGCTGCTGGCTGGGGTCGTACGGATGACGTTTCAGACTATCCTAATGTCTTACAATGGAGCAATTTCACAGTTATATCAAATAATGATTGTTTCCAGGCTTATGCAACCAAAAATTTATCTCAATTGATTACTGATAAGCAGCTCTGCGTAAATGCATCAGTTGAAAGTAGTTGCGTAGGGGATTCAGGTGGCCCTCTGATCTATTCAAAAAAATATATCATTGGTGTTACGTCATTTAAAGATAACTCAAAATGTACGTCGGGCCTGCCAGTTGTTTACGGTCGCATCACTGCTTGCTTGGGATGGATTTATCAAAATACAGGATTGAAAACTGCTGAAGATTAATTGATTTAGTTAAAAAGATAGTGAACATAAATTTTTTTTTTTCACCAGTATTTTTAAACTTGATTGATTTGTGTATGTGTTTTTTTTTTTATTTTGAGTGATCCTTACTATTACCTTGTAGTGCCACCCCAAATATAATAAAGATTGAGTTATATTCTTAACTCACAACATTAATAATTCACTCGTTTATTTTATAAAAGCTTATTTAGTAGGAAGTGGCTCAAACATGCTGAAACGTCTAAACGTTCGCAGAGCCTTTGTTACTTTTCTAAATACCTTTATTTCAGAACATCCGACATATTTCATATCTCTTTAATCTTCAATGTCATAAAGTGGCTCGGTGTGAAGTTATTAAAAATGACTTAATTATGCAGAAAATCTTATGACATTCTTTAAGTATGAAGGAATGTCATAAGATTCCTTCTCTCTTAAACACTGCATGAGGTATTTAACTTTGGCTAATTGTCTACTCATTAAAACCGCACGATGATTTATGAAGCCATTTAATGATGAGGTGTGTGGCAGCACAGTTGTATTTCAGTCGGCAATGGCAGGTAGAGATAAAGAGATTCGAAACTTCGCTATGAAAGGTATGGCCCTCTGCATGCCTTATGTCAACTTAATGTCAATACTTAGACAAATATTATAGTGTTGTCGTAAATTTTTCACAAACTCACCCTGTTTGGGTCCTGGTTTGAGTAATTCAGCTGATTTGGGTTCTAACCACGATGTAAAATTTCACTGAGTTTAGACAAACTTTCCACGGTTAAAACATAAACAAATTAAGGGGTGACTCCCACTTGTAAATTTGAATTTTCATCAATTTGTGTTTTTTTTTTGTTTTTTTTTTTTTGCATTTTTTTAAATATAACTATCTGCGATTACGTCCTTAAAATTTCAAGTTGATCCGAACAAAATTAACTGAGATATTAATTCAATGCGACCTTTTTATATTCAACTAGCTTTTTCCCGGTGCGCGTTGCTGCACCTTGCAACTATATGGGAACATAATAGGTGTATTAAAAACTTTTTTTAGACTCATAGTTTGACACCACTGTCATTTTTCACTGCCCGTTACAGTTTCCCAGTAGCAGGAGATCATCAAATAGTAACTTCATTTTGAGTTTGTTTGTAAGTACTGCTACTTTTACTTCCAAAGCTATTCGATAATACAAATTTGAATTGTATGGGCGGAGCCACACCCACTTATATAATGCCCATCCCAGTTTTCTAGTAGATGGACATTACCCAGTTTTAGTACAGTTGCCGACAATGAGCATACAAACAAAATTATCAAAATGTAGCCAAATCGACGAAAACCGTAGGAAATATAGCATTTTTATTGATTTGTGGGCGATAAAAGGGGATGTGACAGAAATTTAAACCATCTCGTTCTTGAAAAAAATGTACTGACAAAATTTCAGATCTATCGGATCAGTAATTTTGAAGTTTCCAGCCATCACACAGACAGCGTTTTGCTTTTTGTATATAGATTATTGGCTATAACTTTTGATTGGTAAGAGACACTAAGTTTTTTTTTTAAAAAATTGTTTTTTTAGCTTGTTTATTTTTTCAAAAATATAAAATTACAATATTGGAAAAAAAATTTTGTTCGAAAAAATCAAGGGGTTGGCCTTGTTTTTTTAATGACAAAAATGGTTTTTAATTTTTGCGTAAAATTGAAATAACTTTTGCTTATAAATGTTATAGCTTTTATTTAGAGTTGGAAATTTGCGAATTTGAATTTAAATTATTTTTACAACAAAAACAAATTTTGAGCCTTTTTTTGAGGAAAACTCAAAAATTTCAGACCTTTTTTGAAAAAAATATTTAAAATATATATACTCAACTAACGGTATTTTTGCAATAAGGTTTTTATAGTACTTTGATGAAGCTTTAAGACAAAAAAAATTTAACAAAGTGTATAAGAAACCAGCGGAGATATTTGAATCGAAATTCACAAAATTAAATTTCTGATCGTTTTTTTCTCATTTTTGAGCAAGATGTTGCATTAAATATATCGTTGTAGTAAAATTTTTCCTAGTTTTCAAGATATTTTCATGTTTTTGATGTCAAAATAACGGAAAGTTCTTAATTTTACTAAATTTAAGAAAAATTTTATATTCTGTAAATACAAGGTGGCGCAAAAGTAATCCTCCTATCAGAAAATGCTATAAATTTTGCGATTGGCCCCTAATGTCAGTTCTGTTTTGACATTTGTGAAGTAAACACATGCGAAATACACGTTAATAAACAATGTTACGCTACACTGCTCCAGAACGCGGAATTAATCACCACCAAGAGGAAGATGATTTTTCATCAAAAAAAATAATCATGAGTGATGAGGCCCATTTCCATCTTAGCGGGTACGTAAATAAGCAAAATTTACGCTTCTGGGGCACTGAAAATCCGCGTGTAACCCACGAAGAGCCATTACACCCGCTCAAAGTCACTGTATGGTGTGCTGTTTTCGCTGGAGGAGTCATCGGACCTTTTTTCTTCGAAGGCGGTTACTGTGAATGGTGAGCGCTACAGAGCAATGATCAACGAGTTCTTTTTGCCGCAACTTGATGAATTGGGATTGGAAAACATGTGGTTCCAACAGGACGGTGCAACGGCACACACTGCACGTGCCACAACCGATATGCTGAAGGATGCATTTCCCGGGCGCCTAATCTCCCGATTTGGCGATTTGCACTGGCCAGCAAGATCGCCTGATTTGACCGCTCCAGACTTCTTTTTGTGGGGCTTTTTGAAATCGCGGGTTTATGTCAACAAGCCTCAGACTCTTGCAGCTCTTAAAGACAATATCCGTCAAGAATGTGAGGACCTATCGCCGGAAGTTTTGGCCGAAGTGATGGAAAATGCCATAAAAAGGGCTCAAATGACAATCAACTGTGGCGGTGGCCATTTAAATGACATCATATTCTCGACTTGATGTAAAAAAAATTAAAAGACCAAATAAAAATAATCCACAAGAAGAATCAAAGTTTTTCATTTTTTTTTTTTTAAATTACAGCCAAAAAACATCGAAAGGTTATTTTTGCACCACCTTGTATTTGCATATGTAACAACTAAAAATATGCGATTTTGTAAAAAATTTGTTCTACAGCACCATCTGGTGTCCAAGGTGGTTCAAAGAAGATACTGTCAAAAAACTCATCGTACCCGAGAACTACTATATACCAATTATTATTCTAATCGCATGAGCGGTTTGGGAGTTTTAGGGGGTTTTGTAAAAAATTTGTACTACAGCGCCCTCTGGTGTTCAAGGTGGATAAAAATTGATAGCTCGCAAACACGCACCGTACAACAAAACTTCTGTACACAAATTTTCATGCTAATCGGATGAGTAGTTTAGGAGTCTATTGCATAGTTACATACGACTTTTAGTTCCAAAGCAATTCGATATCATAAATTTGGTCTGTGTGGCCAAATTCCGTACATATCAAGTTCCACTATCAAAACATGTACAACTCAGGAATAATAATGATTTCTCAAAAGTGGGCGTATATATAGTTAGACCACGCCCAGTTTTAGTATAGTTGCCGACAGTAACCATACGAACTTATTTACCAAATTTTAGTCTAATGCGACCAAAAAAGTCTTAAATATAGCATTTTTATTGTTTTGTAGGCGGTAAAGGGGGTATGGAAAAAAAGGGGTGTTGAAAATTCTTACTATGCCTATATTTTACGCGCAAATGCTAATTAAAGTGAGACTTGCCAAATTATTCCAATATTCCATTTATTTCCAATTTCCCTTGCAAATATTTCCCCATATACACCATATGTGCGCATCTGTATTTTTTCACACCTGTATTTTGAAAAAGCTCACTTAAATTCCTATAATTCATGAACCAATACACATACAAAGACCATTTATACAAAAAAACCTTCGTATTGACGTCACCTTTTATTTCCAGAAACAAAATCGGTTCACGCAGTACCGAGAACATCAATTTCATACACAATGCAACTTATTTTTATATATAAGATTACTTTGAGAGTAATTACATTGTTCACTGTACACGGAAAAAACAACAAGGTTCTGACAACGGATTCTAATAGAGGGGACAAAAAAAAAATATACGTGTATCGGCGTTTTGAAAGTTTACATATGAGTCTTATTTTAGGGAGGATTTAAGTTTCCCCATTTTTGAACATTCTTTAAGTGAATCGGTATATGAAATCATGTTATCCTTGCATTTTGGGTATAGGATGTGTTCAGAGTATTAATATAAAACCCTACAAGGATTATTTTTATGGAACATTTTAACCCCTTAACTTCTCAATTTATAGGTCTTTTTTGACCCTTTTGTGATAAAGTCCAAAAAAGACCCATAAAACAAGGATATAACGAGTTAAAGTGTTTCATAAAAAAAATTGTCATAAAATTCTACCATAAGTCTCTGAATACACCAAAGCAGAAAATTAAATTTGAATACCAGAAATAAGTCAAAACTTAAAATATGTTTAAGGATTAATTTCGTACTTATTCACAATTGATGCTAAAATGTTGCACAAAACTTGGTTTTAGGAGGTTAGTTTCTATGAAAAAAGTGTTTGACTCATTTGGCGCAGTATAATTAGCAATAGTAACGAACCTTATCAGATGCACTTTGGCTGATAAGATCCAAAGAAAATTTTAACCCGTTATATCCTTGTTTGATGTGTCTTTTTTTGCCCCTTATCTCAAAAGGCATTTTATCACACCCTTAAGAAGGGGATAGCAAAGTGGGTTGCAAGAATTTTCAAACTATGGACATAATTTTAACGAAAATGCCTTTTTAAATTTCCGGCAATTTAAGTTTTTATGTTAGGCTTGTTGTGCTTAAGTGCTTGGCAGCTGGAATAGCAACAATAAAGATGTCCCTCCTTGGAAAACAATAAAGAATCCATTAAAATATACACAATAATATATTCAAGTTCTCTACGTTCTTTATGCTTTCAAATCTATTTTATTGCGTGCTACTAAACATAAATGTTTAAGTGCAACATATTGCAAAGATAAGGTGCGTACAGAAAGGAATTGGGGTGGTGATACATTTAGGAGCTAATGAGTTGCGTGCAGCATGTGTCATAATTGCTCTTGCTGGACTAACAATCTATGAACACACACATATACACACAAACTCATCCTAACTCGCATAAAAAAAAAACACACACACACACAAACACCAAAACAACAAAGCACATAGGCAACCCCTGGGGAAAACATATGAACAAATATTTAATAAGAACAAATTAAGTAACAAAAGCAGGAAGGAAACAACAAACTGCTAGGATGTATATTCTCAAAATGGATAATGTAGGCAAAAACGAAGAAAATTATTTACAAAACATAAAAACAAAAAAACGAAGCGAAAACAAAAATAAATAATTTCTTAATTAACTGTTTTCCATTCGACTATGTTAGAGCGGACAAATAAGGAACCCATCATGCGGGTTAAACGGCAGGCAGGCAGCGAGGAGCCAGCATAACGTGTTATGCCAAAAACAAGCGCCAAAGACCAAAACACACACACACACATACGCACACACACAACAGCACATACACAACTGTCAGCTACATAAATACATAAATTCTTGGGAAGCAATACAATGGCGCCTAAATTTCAACGCCTACCAAAAGCACGCATTTGAATTCATTACATAGCCCAGCAGAAAGTAGCAGCAGCAGCAACAGCAGTAGAAGCAGCAGCTTGCTACAAGCGCCAAGTAGCGGAGCAGTCAACCAAGCAAAACGGCAACATATTGTTCCTCATGAAAACGCGTGTGAGTTCACAATAAGCGGCACAAAAAACAAAATAGAAAATTCAAACAAAATGGGGCATTGCGAGACTTTGAGTTGAGAGGGCAGGGTGCGTGCGGCAGTCGCCAGTGTTAATGAAGTTCCTGGCTGTAGAGTAGTAAAAGCTCAAGAAAAGGTCGCTAGCTCTCCAAAAAGACACAGGCAGCGCTAAAGTTTAACGCGTTGCCGTAACGCACACAACAACTTTCGAAACAAACGCCAAACTTTTACATACGATATGCATGGATAGTTTTTTGTTGTCTGTGTGCGTGTATAACCATGTGTGTGTTTGTGTGTGTGCTTGTTTGATGAATGTATTCCGGAAACGTAGTTGTAAATTTTGAAATACGTTAAACCGCCTCTCACAACTCCTCTGGTGCTCTGCCCTTTCTTCTTGTTATCCATTGTTTTTGGCCTCTGTTCTATACGTCTTTGCAAAAGTTTTTCTTTTGTCTGTAAATGTTGTTGTTGGCTTTTTCTTTTGCACCCATAACTATATATCTTGTTTGTATTTTTTTTTTTTTTTTTTATACCATCCTTTCAACAAATTATGACAAATTTTCACATGCTCACATTTCGTTAAATAAACAATTTCAAGTTTTAGTTGTTGTTTTCTTTTTTTGTTTTGTTTTGTCCTCTTTCTCTTTGCAACTCCCTAATTTTATGGAAATAATGCGAAAACAATTAACAAAGGCAGCACTGAAAATAAGTAGGCAACTCTAAGTGCAGCTTATTTTATGTGCTACGTATGTGTGTGTGAGTGTGTGTGTGCTTTGAATTGTTTGCATTTTAAGTAGTTTTCCAAACAGCGCCCAAAAACATTGCTTCTAACCAAACAGCATCAACATCAAAAAACCTCCAACAGCCACCCGCGTCACGCACACCAACCAAGCTGACTTTCATGCTTTGTCATGCTACAGAGAGAGCCGTGCTCGCTGTGTGTGGATGTGCTTGTGTGATGTGTCTTTGTGTGTGTTTTGGGTGCATGCGTGTGAGCAAAGCTCTTTGTTTATTGTTTGCAGTCATTTAATCAGATGCAGTCATACGCTCACACCAACATGAGCAAGCACAAAATTACTCACATATACACACACTCTTACTCTTGCAAGACGTGACTTACATACACACGCACACACACAAATGATCATCATGACTACAATTGCATTAAACTTCCGAAAACGGGATTCCATTCAATTTTAGCGCTATTGTCAGCGTTCTTCTTCTTTTTCTATGCTACGCTGCTGCTGCTGCTAATACTTCTTCTTTTCTATTGTTTGCAATTTAAGCCCATATTTTATTTCCTCATACATACACACATACACATACACATACACATATATATGTATATATAAACAAACAAATATATATACACACACACATTCCTTTATTTATAAGTACATATCTATGTTTTTAGCTTCTGTTTGTTGGCTTAGTTATATAACTGTTTAAGCCAAGTTAAAGCAAAGAAATGCTGATTACCAACTAACCCGTAAATAAATGAAACTTCAACTAACTTTAACATAATTTATATTTTTTATTTCTATTTCTATCTATCTTCTATACTATTATAAAAAATTAAAATGTAAATTTTTGTAGCCGCTAAACTCCAAAAGTACTGGTCCGATTTTTATGAAATAACTTATAAAATATCACATTTGTGCTGCAAAAGGATATAGGAGGAATTTTCTGTATGAAATTTTAACAATTCGTATTTTTAATTAAAGTGTACATTTTTTTAAGAAATCATTCGCAATGCCATCATAAGCTTTTCATGCGTTTGTGCTGAGAAAAGTTTCAATAAAATCCTTGTTGTTGTTGCTTTTCATTGATTTTGACAATTATGGGTACTCAGAAGAGAATATGATCAGCCCCAAGACAACCTTATTTATTCAACCATGGTTGCTAATCTATTCTCCCATTCCTATTAGGGATGCAACATCGTTCTTAAAAACATCGATGTTTGAAAACATTGGAAATATTTAAATATTAAAAAAAAAAAATGTAGTTTTCTACACCAACGTAGGACTACGGTTAAAAGAACTCATGGTATAATAATGACAAGGTAGCATTGACAGTTGCTTTGGAAACAAGCTACTGTCAAAAAATATTCTCAAAAACAGAGCGCTCAAAATAGGCCATTGCCAATAAGTAAAAACAAACTATGTTGAAAACGTTGAAGTTAAAAACCATGTGAAAGAAAAGAACAACCTAAGCAGCACTTTTAAAAAACCATGTCAAAGAACAGAACAACAGCAAAAGGAATTTTTGAATAATTTTATATAGATGCAAGCTACCTTATTCATTATACCATGAACAAACAGAACTGAGTAACACAGAAAAAAACAGCACTGAGGATAACATAAGCAAATAGAACTGTTACTGAAAAATAAATTGCACAGAACTATTTCGCACAATTTTGTATCTCTTTCTTGCACGAACAGAAAATCAGTGAGAAAAACAGAGAAAGTGTCTTTCCTATACTAGCAGTGCAACTTTTTATGCCTCTGTTGGCGTAATCTGTTTTCTATTATTTTTGACATTAGGCTATAAATGAGTGAGCGATATCGATGTTTTTGCTTTTGGCGTCGATGTATCGACGATGTATCGTTCATAACAACATCGATGTCAACATCGATGTTTATGAACGATATATCGTCGATGAAGAAAACATCGATGCATCGTTTGCATCCCTAATTCCTATTCTCTCTTTGCCTTCAACAAGCAGACATACTATGCTGCGCTTAAAACAAAAGATGAAATAATTCACCACACCAATTGCCAATTGGATCGAAGTAGATTTTAATATCTTGAAATTAGTTTTGATGTGGTGAATAAATAAAACACATTATACACAACACAATAATAATAATAATAATAACTTTTTTTTAAAATTCAATTTTTAAATTCAAAAATAAAGTTTACAATTTTATAAAATGTTATAAGAGAATATTATAAAAATTAACAAATAAAAATATGGCCTTGGTTGGAAACCGTCGTCCAGATACCAACTTGTTTTATCTCTTTTTTTTACTATATTGTTTCATTGTATATGTATAAAAAAAAATAAAAAAAAATAAATAAATAACTGGCCATTTCAGTCCTTGAAATGACTTTGACCTAGCTTCTTATGATCAATTGTGTTGTGCGTGTTATTAAGTTTGTACACAATTGACCGAGAACCGGACCTACAGGTTTAACGCCGACTCCAAACGGCGATGAACGAAATGTTCTTGTTCTCAAGAAGCTTTACATGACATTTTGATTACTCTCTGAGGTTTGCCATTTTCTGCAGAGAGATGGCGGCCGTACAGAAAAATTATTTTAATTCAAATAATTTTCTGTCGCTGCTGGGATTCGAACCCAGGTCGCCAGGTTCGTTGACATAGAGGCCACGCACTTTAACCAACTACGCCGGGGTCGCCACATAGGTCGCCACACGGTCGTCACATATGTGTATATAAGAAGTTTAATAATAAGATACATTTGCTATTTGAGTTATTACATAGATTTTTACAGAAGAATAAGAATGGAGTTTTAGTTTTGAAGGCAATCTACTTAATGTTCGGTATTTCAAAGCTTCAATGCAATAATGGCCTAGATTTTTCCAATTTTTTCCATTAAGGATACTAATAGACTCTTCTTCGCTAAGTGTCGATTTTTAAAAGAATACAAGTCTAAGTTCTTTTAGCATAGGACATACAGATAAAAAATGGAAAGATATTTCTTGTTCTTGCAGGTGAGCAAAAAGTTCTACGATCATTGAAATATGGTCTGTAATTCAAGTCAAGAAGTTCGCTCCTCACACAAAAAATATTGGAAATTTCAGAGATCATTAGCTCATTTGCGAAATAGCTAAGCTCGTTGAAGTTATACTTAAGTTTCGAGTATAACTTTCGGCGAGAAGACCCTTTGGCATCTTATATTAGATTCTTTAATCTAGGAATTCAAGAATGTTACTTAATTCTTCCCTTAGGGACTCATAATACATACTTAAAGTATTCACTGGGTCACCACAATGCAAAAATATATCCTTCCATTTCTTAAACCAACTTATATGTTTTTGAATGCTGTGCTTAGCAAGTATTTTTGGAAGGCGAGAACTTTTATAACATAATCGAAATGCATTTTCAATGTAAATAAAAATACAGGAGGGAGACCAGTTTCAAGCAATAGCATATAATTGGGTGTAGTCTGAGGTAACCTGAATGTTTTATTGAGAGTAAAATCTCTGTAATTTTTCTACTTCTTCATGCTGCTGGTATCCCCATACTTGGCAGCCATAAGTCATTATTGATCTTAACGCAGCTTCAAAAACTTTAAATTTTACGCTATGCACAACGTTTCTGTTCCTGAACAAGTTCCTCCAAGTTGCATTTATAACCGAGACGGACTTTTTAAGTTTATTGTAGAAGTGCTTTAGGTAATTTATTTGAGGTGTGAGTATCATATCTAAGTAGTTATACTCGTCTACATTTTCAATGCTTTCCCCATTTATAGCCCATCTCTCAGTTCTACAGTATCTCCCTCTCCCTGTTCTGAAAATCATAATCTTTGACTTGAACGTATTTATCACTAAATTCCATAATTTACAGTAGATTTTCAACTTGTTTATCATAAGTTGCAGGCTTTCCGGGGAATCAGCGAGTAGAAGTAAGTCATCGGTATATGAAAGGCATTTTATATAAGGACCCGCAATTTAAATGCCGTTGGGTAGAGAGTCAACTATGTCATTAACAAATAATGCGAACAGCAATGGTGACAATAAACATCCGTGTCGAATTCCGCTTTTAGTAGTAAACCATTGCGATATTTACTACTCCATCCCATACCGCTGAAGACGTATTCTCATATAAACTTTATATCACATTCAAAATTTTAGATGAAATGCCACAGCTATTCAACTTATAAAAGAGTGCTCCTTGATCAATACTGTCAAAAGCAACCCTAAAATTTTCTAAGTAATAGTCGAGTATATTTTGAATCGTGTAAAGGTGATCGATCGTTGAGACTTGATGTATATTATAAATATATGTATGTAAAAAAATAAAAAAAAAATATATAAATTGTCATTTCAGCCCTTGAAAGAACTTTGACCTAACTTCTTATGATCAATGTATGTATGTATGTATGTATGTATGTATATTTGTTTCTCGCATCCCAACGAAAATTGTGTTCATTAACGAATCGCTTATGAATCGTTTTTAATTGTTTTCGAATAGTTTCATTCCGACTGCATCAGAGGTTGGCTTGATGCTTAAAGAAAGCACCGATTGAAATCATGACTTTGTTGATTGAGGATGTTTTTAGCCCATTTGAAGCAAAGAAACAATTTTTTTCCGATTAAACTTTTTTACAGTTTAATTGGAATCGATATCGAATCGCCTTTCAACATTTTTGTGACTCGTTAGCGAATCAATTATTTTTTAGATTTTAGCGATTATTTAGCAATTCGCTTCTCTCATTTTTAACCAATTCATTTACGAATTATTTCTTATGTCCCCGAATCGCTGTTACATTTTACAATGAGTTCGATCACACTGTGATCGAATTTTCGAAGATGAACATGAGTTAAGGTTATGCCTAAAAGTATGACACGATCAAGGTTAACCTTGACACAGGGTTCATCACAAGTAGATAAAAAATTAGTTACTAATGTAAAAGCGTTCTCTCTGTCAAAACAAACTTCCGGGTAACTTTATCCGCATATTGGCAGTATAAGTAGGACCTTAGTACAATGTCGAGCATTCTGCCGCTCACGGGCAAAGAGCTTTCTCTGCCACTACACGTACATAAATGCGTGTAAGCTGTTAAGGCTTTCAGTTGCTTGTGATACTTCGAGCGTTAAGGTTTTCAGCGCTTGATTTCTTATTTGATGCACTGAAAAAATTTTTGGATGCGTCAATATTTTCGTTTATGAGTATAGCTGTGACCTCATTCAAAACTTTTGAACATATAAATTTACTTTTAAATACATTTTTTTGAAACCTATACAAAGATGTCTTTTTTTAAATGGGAATTAAAATATTTTATTATTAAAAATGATGAAAGTAAGCATCAATGCTTGAGGTGTTATCGCATACTAGCAGCGAAAAAAAAAATATATTCTTAATTTACATTATATCACACTTCTTAAAGAATTTGAAATGCTTAACACAGTGATCTTCAACCATGTTTAGGTTTGACAAAAATGACGTAAAAAACGGACTTCACAGCTAGATTAGTATAAGATTGAAGGTCAAAAAACTGTTTGAAATGAAATCGTAGCTGCTCCTGTTTCCAAGAAATCGTAAAATTACTTTTTTAAATTTCTACGTACAGTAAATTGTATCATATCATGGGTAGCGTGTTGCTGTTTACTTATGTATTTATAATTTTTGTATCTTATGGGTCATATCTTACTATTTCATTTTGTATAAATAATTAAAGATTACGAAAATTTTTATATTATACAGTAGCCTTTCATCCATTGCGAATCCATTAAATCATACCATTTAAAAATACTCCCACTTGTCAACGGGTAAGGTTTTTCGTGTAAAAATTTTATTCTTCTTGTTTGTTTCTTTTTTTACATTGAAATTATCAACTAGAAAAATAAAAGTTAAGTTATAAGTCCTTATCTTATAAATATTTTTAAAAGTATTAGCATTGCAAAATTCAGCCCAACTCCGTTTTAGTTGAATTGCAATTGAACTTGAATCTGATTGAATTTTTTCGAGATTTTATTTCGTTGAAATGGACCATAAGTGTGACCACGAAAAGAACAGGAGGAAAGTTTACGCACCGTGTGGTAAAAAAATCGTTTTTGGCAAGGGAAAACCCGAATCGTTCTTCGTGTCTGAAAAACTTCAGAATCTTATAAAAAATTTTGTTAATAGCAATTTCGATATATCCGATCGTAGGTTTCCTCTAAGCATTTGCAATACATGCCGCCTTACCCTTCTTGATCGAGAAAAAATGAACTTTAAAAGACCTTTCCATCAAATGCCAAATTATGATGAGTTACAACTAAGAAAAGAAACCCGAGTCAATAGTGAATTCTGCAATTGTTATATATGTTTGACTGGGAGGTATTTGGGCCATACAAAAATTAATAAAGGTAGAGGTCACGTTCGAGACGTGAGTTATGTAATCAGTACAACGAATGGTCTATACGGTGCTTCAGACATCTGTAAACTAAAAAAAAAATACTCCACCATCGAAAATTACGAAGCCCAAAAAATGTGTTAAGGTTTGTGAAAATTGTTTTCAAATAATTGGTAAAGGTAAAAGGCATTCTTGTGTCACGAAGGACGGTAAAGGTTATAAAAATTTAAAAAAAAATGTGGAAAAACTTCCACAGAAGCAGCAGGAGCAAATTATGACTTCCATCTTAAAACGTAAAGTAGATGCACAGAGTGACATCAATGGCAAAAATCGTCGTAATAATATTGAACTAAAGTTATCTACCGAAGGATCCCAATCAACAGTTGTTGTAAATCCAACAAAGAAAGCAGATGTAGTGTTTTCGGCGGAAAATTTAGATAACTATCAAATCAATATGGGTGCATCATCGAATCAGATGAAAAAAATTACAAATTTCTTGAGATCTAGCGCTGGTAAACAGTCTGTGCCATACAAGCGCTGGTAAACAGTTTTATAACACAAAACATGTTGCCGAAAAATCAAGAAAGTTAGATCATGTTTATGAAAATGGTATATTTGATTTCGATGTGATCGTGAAGGAAGGTAAAATGATAAGAGAAAAAAGATCCGTCGTTCGGGCAGATGCTGAGGAATTATTAAATATTGTTCTGAAAGGCAGAAATGAAACAGGTAATGTTCTTATCAAAGTTATGGCTGACGGCGGCCAAGGTCATTTGTATGACAATTCTTCCAGAAAAGTATTCACCGGAATTGGACTGTAATATTACTGATTCAGATCTGGAAACCGACTTGAATCCGCCGTTAAACAAAAGAAGTCTTTATTCTGAAGGTGGAAGCACTGGTAAAAAAGGTAAGTTGACTGGTGTACACAAATTGATCATCTTATGCATAGTACCTGAAGTAAAGGAAACTTATGAGAATATTGCGCTGCTATTCAAATTAACGAACATCAACAATATTCCTTTCAAGTTCGTGTCAGACTTCGAAGTTATCCTTATTGTTAATGGTCAGCAAACTGCAACATCGACGTATCCAAGTCCTTATTGCTTTGTGACATTAAAAGAGTTAAGGGATTGCAAAGAAGGATGTGAGCATCAATAGAATAGAAAGGTCTAGAATTCAGTTGCTTAGAATCTTGCAATAATGAATGTATGAGCCTTAAGACCTATAGAGATTTAAGAAAGGATTTTTATACCTTCTGTTCGTTTGGTAGGAAAAAAAGCATGCCATGCAATGCCACAGTACAATAAATCCACCCCTTTTTGATGAGGCTGATGACGTGTATGTAATTCAGAAATGCGTAATTCCTGAATTACATATATTACAAGGATTCGTCAACCATCTTTTTTGGGATGGTTTAGTGCCCCTTCTTGGACGAGAGAGAGCTTTGTTGTGGCCAAAAAAACTAAAACTTATTCCTAAAAACTATCAGGGGGAGGTTTTTGAGGGAAATGCTTGTCGAAAACTTTTAAAAGAAGCCGATAAACTTTTAGATTCGGAAGTTTCTGCACACGTCGAACCTCTTCGGCTGGTTCCTTTTATCTCCGCACTTAAAGACATGAACAAAGTGGTACAAGAACAAGTGGCTTATCTACGAATGAAATTGGTCCTGAATTTGACAAACATGTTCATGAGCTAAACAAAACATTTAAAGGTACGGGGGTTTCAGAAACCTTAAAAATTCATGTGGTTTTAAAGCATTTGAAACATTGTCTACACTTTCTAGGTAATAGAGGATTAGGCTTATGGTCAGAGCAGGCTGGTGAATCGATTCGCCGAGAGTTTTTAAAATTCACGATACAAAATAAATTTACTTGCAGATCCAAACTATTCAACACTATTAAAAAGAGCAGTCGTTGAATTCTCGTCACGGCATATTTGATTAAAAATATAAACTACTGGTGACACAGATCTAACATTTGAGCAAAAACAAAAAAAAAAAAAAAAAAAAAAAAAGCAATAAAAACAAAACAAAAAAATAAAAAACCAATAAAAACAAAAAAAAAAACAAAAAAAAAAGGAACCATAATACCACCACGTCAACGTCGTTGGTTCTGGGGAAGGCTGAGAGTGGTATATCTCTGCATTAAAGTTAAATCCAAGGAGTTATATATACATACATACATAGCTGCACTATTAAAGCCGTAAAAATAAAACAAAATGATTTCATAATTTCTCGGAAACAGGAGCAGCTACGATTTCATTTCAAACAGTTTTGTGACCTTCAATCTTATAAAAATCGAGCTGTGAAGTCCGTTTTTTACGTCATTTTTGTCAAACCTAAACATGGTTGAAGCTCACATAATTAATTAATGAAGGATACAGGAAGATCATTTTTATTCTGTGCAACACACACTTTTTTGCAGTGCAAAGCTTAAAAGCTCACAGGTATGTACATACGCATAAAAATAAACTTTAAGGTTGTGCTAGAATGCCTATTAATGCCTTAGTAGCTTGAGTGGATCACAGTGAAAATTCATGCAAGACTACTGATGAGTTGGTGTAGCGGCCAACGAAACAGTCTATCTAGTCTGCTGTGTAATTTGCTCTATACAGAGCCGTTGTTGTTATTGGTTGTTGTCTTCGTTTTCTTCACGTTGTGTTGTTGTCAATATATTTGGCCTAAAGCTCAAAATTGTTTTCAATTTTCTAAATATTTAAATGTCTCATTGTGACCCCACCGCAATAGTTACTATAATAATATTTTTGCTTGAAATAATATCAAAGCTATACGAGTATGATGCTCTATGGTGTCTTTGTGGGGTTTCTTAAAGTTCCTGTACTAATGCTTTAAGCTATCTAGAAAACCGCACCAACAGTCAGAGGTTGCTTGTAATACCGTTTGTTGCTACTTTTTAGTCCTGTCATTATCACGCAACCAATAAAGTAGACATTTTTAGGAAGATTAAAAATCTGTGCAACACTGCAAGCATATATTTTTTTCTTTTTTATACCAACAAAGCTTAAACTCAATGCTCCCTCCTTTTAGTTGAACTCAAACGCGATTTTCTGCAGTTGTCTGAGGGTGAGGGATTGCATTTATATTTAATTCAGCATGTATCTATGTGTTATTTACTAGCCAGTACATTGCGTGCCACGTGCCGACCACAACTGCACTCAAGCTGCAGCGTTACACTTCCTTTTTAATACTCCTTTAAGGCAGCTTTTGCAATTAATGCTTTGCTTTTTAATTCTTCTTGCTAGGGTTTGCCAACAGTAATACATGCTTTTATGTTTTAAACATTATTATTGAGGCTTAGTTGGTTTTCAGCTTTCTTCATGCGTTGTTTTTATCACTTTTAATCTTTTCACTTAGATATCTGCTGTTTCTTAAGGTTTTTAATTCGTTGGATTTTATGAGTTTATTATTTTTTCATTTTTTTTTTCATGTTTGTCTTGATTAACGAGATTTCTATATCTGTGTACGTTCTAACACTTTAATACCTTGAGGCATTAGAAAAGTTATTGTTATTATTTTTGTTGAAAGCGTAGCCCAAAATAAAGCTTGTTTGAGCTTTTTTTAAAACTTTGCCTTGCTTAAAAGCCTTTTAGGCTTATCAGTTTGAACATTTTTGAACCACATATGAGGATTGCATACATTAGGGATATTCTAATGAAAAAACAAAAACAAAAAACAGAAAAACCAAATTTACACATAAATTTTGTTTTAGCTTGTATGAATATATGTTGTTATGTTATAAGTGTGCTTGTATGTTGTGAATTTGAAAAATTAAAAAAGTTTTTTTCAAGGTAAAAAGTTTGTTTTCGTAACAAACATAAATTGTTGCAAGGCATATAAGTTCTCAAATGCCCCTACCATATGACAAAAAAGTTAACAGCTTAAGCTGAAGAAGTTGATCGTGTTTTACCCTTAGATAATTTATGCTCCAGTTGAAGTTTTTTTTATAAACTGAATATACTAACACTTTTTCATGAGCCTCAAGGTAATACAACGACATGTAGCTCAATAAAATTACCTTGAGAATAATGGGTAAGTGTTACGAACACAAAAATAATTGTTAAATATAATGACTAAATGGATTTCAGTTTTCAGAATTCCATGCTATATCCACCCAAAATAAGCCATGTTAAATCATACGAAGCTGACATTCTAGCATTTTGAAGTTATGATGTGACAACGTTACGTTTTACCACGCAGGTTTCCAAAAAAGTTAAAAAAAGCCATTTTTTTACAAATGCATTAGCTTTACATGGAATTGTTACTCGTTAAGTAAAGATGCTATGATAAAAATAATGATATGACAGTAAAGTTCAATCCTTTGACTTAATGACAAAAATAAAAACAAAGGGAAAAACGTCATGGGGACGCGGAGGGAGCTGCTTAAGCATCGCAACTGAAAATTTGTTACAGGGAATTATAACACTCTATATAAAGGGTTTTCCAATAAGAAGTGTTATTGTGAATCGCCCGCTATTGTGAATCACTCACTTTAAAAGCTTTTATTCTTTGACATTTGACAAGTAGAAACTACGCCATTACTAAAGATGGAACGATACACGCTTCAACAACGCATTGAAATTATTAAAATTCACTACAAAAATCTTGCAGTCACAGTTCGCAAAACTAAAGCATTTTTTGGTCGTCGTGAAGCACCTTGTCGGACCGCAATACAGAAATTGTTGAAAAAATTTGAGCTGTTGGGACAAGTTAGTGATGTGAAGAATAAAATCCGTGCACGTCACTCAAGAACAACTGAGAATATTTATGCTGTAGCCCAAAGTGTTGAAGAGAACCCAGGTTTGTCCATTCCTCGTCATTCTTTGGAATTGGGCATTCCACATACGTCATTACACCGTATTTTGCATAAAGACTTGGGACTTAAGGCTTATAAAGTTCAGTTAACACAAGAACTCAAGCCGGCCGATCATCAACAACGTAGTGTCTTTGTTGATTGGGTCCTTGAAATGCATGAAAATGATCCGGAATTCCATTGAAAAATCATCTGTACTGATGAGGCCTATTTCCACCTCGGTGGCTACGTCAACAAGCAAAATTGTCGCATCTAAAAAAAAAAAAAAAACAATAACTGGCCATTTCAGCCCTTGAAAGGACTTTGACCTAGCTTCTTATGATCAATTGTGTTGTGCGTGTTATTAAGTTTGTACACAATTGACCGAGAAATGGACCTACAGGCTTAACGCCGCCTCCGAACGGCGATGAACGTAATGTTCTTATTCTCAAGAAGCTTTACATGGCATTTTTATTACTCTCTGAGGTTTGCCATTGTCTGCAGAGAGGTGG
The DNA here is from genome assembly GCA_943735915.1 of Pherbina coryleti. NCBI lineage: Eukaryota > Metazoa > Arthropoda > Insecta > Diptera > Sciomyzidae > Pherbina > Pherbina coryleti. The sequence goes on along the minus strand of OX030949.1, from coordinate 145,708,437 downwards.
CGGCCGTACTGAAAAATTATTTTAATTCAAATAATTTTCTGTCGCTGCTGGGGTTCGAACCTGGGTCTCCAAAGCTCGTTGACATAGCGGCCACGCACTTTAACCAACTACGCCACGGACGCCACAAAAAATTGTCGCATCTGGGGCTCGGTAAACCCAAGAATTATTGTTGAGAAGCCTCTTTCATCCTCAACGAGTGACTGTTTGGTACGGGTTATGGTCCGGCGGGGTCATTGGACCTTACTTTTTCGAAAATGAGGTTGGATCAGCAGTTACGGTGAGTGGATTGCGCTATCGAGAGATGATTAATGATTTTTTTTATGGTCGGAGCTGGATGATATTGATCTGACAACGTTTACTTTCAACAAGACGGCGCTACGTGCCACACAAGCAACGAAACCATTGATCTTTTACGGGAAAAGTTTCCGGACCGTGTTATCTCTCGAAGAGGTGATCACAATTAGTCACCGAGATCTTGTGATTCAACACCTTGCGACTTTTTCTTTCGGGGCCACGTGAAAGATAAGGTCTACGCCAACAGCCCAGCATCGATTGAAGACCTCAAAGATGGAATTCGTGAGGCTATCGAGGACATAGGGCAGCCACTTTGCGGTTTGGTTATGGAAAATTTCATGAAAAGGATATTGTCCTGTAAGCGTGGCCGTGGTGGCGATTTGGCTGATGTTGTTTTTCATTACTAACGGCATACCTTCCTCTTTATTATGAAATAAACATCCGATCATTTATCTAAAAAAAATGGCATTTTTCTTTGAATACCAAAATACATAACCTCTTATTGGAAAACCCTGTATATGGGTACTAAGGTAAAAACCATTATATGGGTGCTAATCAGTAAAGGCTGGTTCTAAGTCCTTGCGACAAAAATACTTGTATCCACCCGCGAAGAGAGCCACTCTAAGATTGAAAACACATCAAAAATGCAACGGCGTTGCATGGTATTACTCGTCGAGTAAATTTTATAAAATGCAAATAAAGAATTTGTACGTAGCTTTACGATAAAAATATAAATTATGACGTCATCAGGTCGCGGAAATAGAAGCTTATGCAACAAAAATGTAATATTGTTGCATGAAATTATTACTACTCACTGAGTAAAAGTGCTAGAAAAAATTTAATGTTACTATAGCAAAAAAATATTTCTTTGACTTCATAACGAAAATGAAGAAAAAAAAAACTAAAACTTGTATGCCACGACAACACGACAGTGAAAAAACGTTGCATGAAATTATGACTCCGTGACTATAGATAACAACAGTAAAGCTGAGGTTTTCGGCCACATGATAAAAATATAAAAAAAATGTATCGCGTCATGAGGCCTTTTAGAGGAAGACTTAAAGAAACCTCGTCATCGTTACCAACACCGTAGATAGGTATTTCATAAGGGGGGGGGGGGGGTCGACTGAAGTAAGATAAAATTATGTATTACATTATATTTAACTTAATATCTGCTAACAAAAATAAGCAGTTAATAATACACAATTTGCAATTTACCTTCACACATAATATGGCAAAATTAAATATTTTGGAATATTTGCGTTTTTATTTAATATAAAAAAACATTCTGGATTGCTAAGGGGGGCGGGGTTTGAACCCCCAGAACCCCCCCCATATCTACGGCGTTGTCTAAGGTGTTGATCGTTACATGGATATATTGCATGACGCTAAGGTAAATGTTAATATACCACACAAAAGCAAAAACAAGAGTATAAAATAAAAAAAAAAAACAATTAACTTAAAATTAGGACAAGTATTAGGACAAAAATTTGGATATGGATAAGGGCAAAAATTAGAAAAAGTCCAATACCTAATACCGTAGACTACATCACTCAAAAGCTTCTTTTCGACAAAAAGTCTAATGTACCAATTCCCTCCAGAAATTAATGGAAACTTGGAAGCCCTCCACCAAGCAATGCCACTAACATTCACACTGATGGATCAAAACTAGATGGCAAAGTAGGGCCTCCCCCTAGTCTACTCTGAATCACTAAACATTAACCTGGCCTTAAGGCTCCCCGACCACTGCAGTGTCTTCCAAACGGAAGTTACTGCTTTACATGAATCCAGTACTTAGCTTCAAATGAATGATATATGTATCAACTAGAGATATTTGTATGCTATCTGATAGACAAGCCGCTTTGAAAGCCCTGGAATCTGTTGTAACAACAGCTAAAACAGTCCTAAGCTGCCGCAGATTTCTAAATGAGATGGCAGAGCAGCCAACATTTCTATGTTGGATCCCTGGACATATAGACTTCCCAGGACACTGCAAAGCAGACGAACTCTCTCGTAACGATACTACGAAACCACTATCGACAGATAAGGAAAAAATTTGAATACTTATCGCTATATGTAAATAACGCACAAATGAATTAGCCCTTGAAAGTACTAACATTAGGTGGTCTACGGGTAGCACATGCCATACGGCGCGTCAAGTTTGGCCGACCCTGAACTTAAAACGCTTAAAGGAACTAATTTCCCTTAGAAGGGACCAAATTAATATTGTCATAGGCATTCTAACAGGACACTGCCTAATTGGAAACCATGCCCGAAGACTAAAAATCCTCCAAAACGACTTCTGCAGAAGCTGCAGAGACGAGGAGGAAGTATAATTCACAACACATTTTCTTGGTACATGCCTAGGGCTGGCCAGAAAGCGCCACCTTTTAGCACAGTGACCTAGACGAGCTCACAAAATCTTCGGTCTACCGAATACTCAGTTTTATACATAGCTGGTACCACAACGGGTCTATTTGGCCTAAGTGTGTCTTATAAGAGACAGCCGCGTCAACCTAACCTAACCTAGAAAAAGGATAAGGGTAAAGATTTTGACAAAGATAAGGACCAAGAATAAGATAAGGGGCAGGACAAAGATTTTGACTTATATCATAGCATGGAATTGGACAAGGATAATGGCAAGGATTCAGTCAAAGATTGTGAAAATTACTAGAACAAGGTTTGAGACAAAAACTTAAACTTAAAGCCATTGACCTTAAACTTTAGGTCAAGATTGAAAAAAGGATGAGGACAAGGATATGTATAAGGAATAGAACAAAGATTTGGACATGCACAGGTCAAGATTTAGGACAAAGATTGGGAAAAAACATGGGATAAGGAAATTGAATCGAAGAAGAAATTGGTCAGTAATTTGAAATTTGAAAAACTCCAATTTGAACAAGGATTGTGACAATAATTAGGACAAATATAAGACTAAAGATAAGAATGAGGACAAGTTTGGGAACAAAGATACGCTGTCACGTTAAAACCTATGGGTGTGTCCACAACATAGTCAACTCCTTTTTCTTACTACTTATTTTTCTTACTCAATAATAGAAAGAGTCTGAATTATTACTTAGGACAGGATAAGGAACTAACTGAACTTCTTAAGTCTACAACCCAGATTTAACTTGAGGGTGGGTGTAATAGCAATATTATGAATGTATTTAAATTAAATGTTATTCATATGTATAAGCAATACTTCCTTCAAAATTAAGCATCCCACAATTATAACTAATTCTTTTAAGGATAATAAAAATATTCATATTCATATTCATAATTGCAATCAATCATAATCATAATCACAATAATAATCATAATCACAATCATAATCATAATCATAATCATATGATGATTATGAAATCATAATCATAATCATAATCATAATCATAATCATAATCATAATCATCATCATAATCATAATCATAATCATAATCATACTCATAATCATAAGCATAGTCATAATCATAATCATAATCATAATCATAATCATAATCATAATCATATTCATATTCATATTCATATTCATATTCATATTCATATTCATATTCATATTCATATTCATATTCATATTCATATTCATATTCATATTCGTATTCATATTCATATTCATATTCATATTCATATTCATATTCATAATCATATTCATATTCATATTCATATTCATATTCATATTCATATTCATATTCATATTCATATTCATATTCATATTCATATTCATATACATATTCATATTCATATTCCTATTCACATTCATATTCATGTTCATATTCATATTCATATTCATATTCATATTCATATTCATATTCATATTCATATTCATATTTATATTCATATTCATATTCATATTCATATTCATATTCATATTCATATTCATATTCATATTCATATTCATATTCATATTCATATTCATATTCATATTCATATTTATATTCATATTCATATTCATATTCATATTCATATTCATGTTCATATTCATATTCATATTCATATTCATATTCATATTCATATTCATATTCATATTCATATTCATATTCATATTCATATTCATATTCATATTCATATTCATATTCATATTCATGTTCATATTCATATTCATATTCATATTCATATTCATATTCATATTCATATTCATATTCATATTCATATTCATACTCATATTCATATTCATATTCATATTCATATTCATATTCATATTCATATTCATATTCATATTCATATTCATATTCATATTCATATTCATATTCATATTCATATTCATATTCATATTCATATTCATATTCATATTCATGTTCATATTCATATTCATATTCATATTCATATTCATATTCATATTCATATTCATATTCATATTCATATTCATACTCATATTCATATTCATATTCATATTCATATTCATATTCATATTCATATTCATATTCATATTCATATTCATATTCATATTCATATTCATATTTATATTCATATTCATATTCATATTCATATTCATATTCATGCTCATATTCATATTCATATTCATATTCATATTCATGTTCATATTCATATTCATATTCATATTCATATTCATATTCATATTCATATTCATATTCATATTCATATTCATATTCATATTCATATTCATATTCATATTCATATTCATATTCATATTCATATTCATATTCATATTCATATTCATATTCATATTCATATTCATATTCATATTCATATTCATATTCATATTCATATTCATACTCAAATTCATATTCATATTCATATTCATATTCATATTCATATTCATATTCATATTCATATTCATATTCATATTCATATTCATATTCATATTCATATTCATATTCATATTCATATTCATATTCATATTCATATTCATATTCATATTCATATTCATATTCATATTCATATTCATATTCATATTCATATTCATATTCATATTCATATTCATATTCATATTCATATTCATATTCATATTCATATTCATATTCATATTCATATTCATATTCATATTCATATTCATATTCATATTCATTTTCATATTCATATTCACATTCATATTTATATTCATATTCATTTTCATATTCATATTCATATTCATATTCATATTCATATTCATATTCATATTCATATTCATATTCATATTCATATTCATATTCATATTCATTTTCATATTCATATTCATATTCATATTTATATTCATATTCATTTTCATATTCATATTCATATTCATATTCATAGTCATATTCATATTCATATTCATATTCATATTCATATTCATATTCATGTTCATATTCATATTCATATTCATATTCATATTCATATTCATATTCATATTCATATTCATATTCATATTCATATTCATAATCATATTCATTTTCATATTCATATTCATATTCATATTCACATTCATATTCATATTCATATTCATATTCATATTCATATTCATATTCATATTCATATTCATATTCATATTCATATTCATATTCATATTCATATTCATATTCATATTCATATTCATGTTCATATTCATATTCATATTCATATTCATATACATATTCATATTCATATTCATATTCATATTCATATTCATATTCACATTCATATTCATATTCATATTCATATTCATATTCATATTCATATTCATATTCATATTCATATTCATATTCATATTTATATTCATATTCATATTCATATTCATATTCATATTCATGCTCATATTCATATTCATATTCATATTCATATTCATGTTCATATTCATATTCATATTCATATTCATGTTCATATTCATATTCATATTCATATTCATATTCATATTCATATTCATATTCATATTCATATTCATATTCATATTCATATTCATATTCATATTCATATTCATATTCATATTCATATTCATATTCATATTCATATTCATATTCATATTCATATTCATATTCATATTCATATTCATATTCATATTCATATTCATATTCATATTCATATTCATATTCATATTCATATTCATATTCATATTCATATTCATATTCATATTGATATTCATATTCATATTCATATTCATATTCATATTCATATTCATATTCATATTCATATTCATATTCATATTCATATTCATATTCATATTCATATTCATATTCATATTCATATTCATATTCATATTCATATTCATATTCATATTCATATTCATATTCATATTCATATTCATATTCATATTCATATTCATATTCATATTCATACTCATATTCATATTCATATTCATATTCATATTCATATTCATATTCATATTCATATTCATATTCAAATTGATATTCATATTCATATTCATATTCATTAAATTCTATTAAATTCTGTTCACATTCGAACTTTATTCAATAGAACTTTTTAAGGAATCTGGAAAAAGGTTAAATATTTAAAGTGACATTCCATAAAAGCTACTCAAAAGCACTTTGAAAGCTTGACAGCACCTTCGTTAGCATTTTGCCATTAGCATTTTATGTGTCCCGACAGCCACAAACTAATTTGCATGAATTTACTTAAGATCTTATTTAAAACCAATGAAATATATTTGAAAATTTTAAAAAATGTGCTGCCGGAGGGAACAAGAAAATCTAATTCATATAATAAAAGAAAACTTAAGTCGTCTATACATAGAACAGAAAACAAAAAGCAAAAAGATAAAATTTGTCACGCTTATTATTATGCGCACGAACAAGGAAGTCACGGCGAATGTTGAGAGAATGGCACTTCGGGGAGTTGTGTGCGAATTTTTATGGCCCCTGATTATTGAGCAGTATTAGGTTAAATTGAGTTTAAAAAAAAATAAAATTAAAAGAAAAACGAAAAATTAATATACAAAAATTCTTGTAAATTAAGGTAAATCGTGTTTAACAGATTCCTGCAAATATGTTATTTAAGCCTTTTTAAAATAATTCCATTTCAGTTTATAAAACATTCTCAATTTTTAATACATTCACATTCACTGTGATGAATAACAATATATCGGAAAAAGAAAACAAAAAAAAAAAAAAAAAATAGCCGAAACAGGATACGATGTTGGTTTAGCTTATTACGGCTATAATATCTCTATTGCTACAAATAATATGGAGGGAAAACGTTTTAAAACATGTGCCTTTCAATACAGTTGAATTTTATGCATAAACAAATAAACAAAATTGATTTTTCAGTAGTTTTTCTGCTATTTAAAAAATATTTTTAAAATATGCTGGTAGCATCACGAGTGATGACAGCAACAACAGTTGCAGAGCTGCCAGATTGTTATCGCTGTGCTGCGCAATATCCATATTAATTGTGGCATGGTTTCTGTCGCAATCTACCGGTGGTTAAAGTTTTTTAAGCGTATTTAAAAAAAAAAGGAAAATTTGATTTAACGCTGCATTAAATTTAACTGACGTTTAAGCTGTCACATTAAGTGTTGAAACATTGATGAGCGTTAAGCGAAAAATCAAAATGAATGGAGCAGACTTGATGGTTCTCGAAAGCAGATGCATTACTTAACAACATTAAATGCAGCAACAAAATTATGTTAATAGCTATAAAGCTGTTAAAAAATTTGTGATTTTTGGAGCTACACTTGGAAAAGAAACTGAATACTAAAAATATTTTGTTTTCACCCTAGATTTTTTAAAAAAATTATGTGTCTGATGCAGGCCCGTAGCCAGGATTTACCTAAGGGGGGGGTTTGGATTAAAAAAAAAATATCGATAGTTTTTTATATCGATAAATTAAAAGGTATTTTTTATATAATTACCAGAAAGATGGGAAAAATCAGTGGCTATGCTTTGGTTCTTGTCTGTGTTGTAGGTAAATTGTAGGTTGTGGTGTAAACTGTGTTTGCAGGTTGTTCTATTGGCTACAATTGTGCTGCCTTCGACATAAGCAGCATGATATCATGGCCTGCTTTTTTATATGTTACTTGTAGTTAACCGAAAAAAAATCATCGCCTTTTGCTTGGATGTTGCTCTTCATTTCTGCAATTTTTTTTTTCTGTTTAGATCTGCCCAAATTTGAATTGGAAGAAAAATAAAAAAAAAGTTTGAATTGGCCTCTAGCTGCCTCACAAGCGCTGAAAAATATTGCTTGTTTTTTAATATTGCAATTTAAGTAATAACTATTGTATTCAATTTTGAATTAATTAATTTTTAGTACTTAAATTGCACTTATATGTTAATATATAAATAAGTTTTATTATATATACGTATTTTTTGGTTAAAATATCGATTTTAAAATAAAATTTTCTCAACGAATACATCACAACGATAACATAAAAGCATTCGTTTGATTTTGACGTTTGAATTCGGTGTTTCAGTGATCGTTAGAAATACATATTGCAAATATGTAACTGTACTACGGCATCGTTCGCTAGCTGATCAGCTGTTTTCGTTGTTTGCTTATGTTCGATTTACAAATTCCAAAACATGAACGAACACTGTTGTGAACGAAACGATTGATCGGATAGAAATGCAAAATGAAGCCATAAGTCTTCTTATTTTTTTTTTGTTTATTCTAATAACACAGCGTCTGCTGTGATACTGCAATTCCTATGTATGCTTAAGGATGCACACCCAATTAACATAAAAAACGTGTGTTCTATAATATCAAAACTGTCGTTTGTTGAGCTCAATGTGTTTCGGCTATATATCTTACTTATCGTTGCACTGTCATTTTGCAATACAGAAAGACGTTAAAAAAATAAAATTTTCAAGACAAACTTCTAAAATGACGATAATTAAGCCTCTTATTTTATAATTTTAATAATTTACTTGCAAACTTATATCTGTTTAAAATTCTATATAAAAATAACCACGATTAGAAAACGACATTTTCTTGTATTTCCTGACTTTTGTAAAGGCCACAATGAAAAGGTTAGAAAATTTTATTTAAAAAGTTTTTATTATCATTCGGTAAAATTACCAAGACGTTGTGATCCTGCACCTCCAAAACCAGTGCTAAAAAATACGCAAAACTTGCAATAAGCTGCATTTTCCAATTTGGAGTAAACCAACCAATGCCAACGGTTCAACCAAGAATGCTTAAATCGGAATTTGCGAGAACCGCTGGCAGGAAAATTAAAATTTTGTGGAGGCACATAAATGCTTTGAAAAATTTCAAAGCGGTTCGAGTAGGAAATATTGCTCATCAACTTGGAAATATCGTTATTTGGACATTGATATACTCTCGAAGTCGGAGGCAGTTCCGATGAATCAAATTATATTTCTGGAAAAATTTCTACAATCATACACACAAACTTAAAAGTTATAAACATTAAAAGTAAAATATTTATACCACAACTTGTACTACCGCTTTCCACACAGCTGTCAACATTAAAGCTTTCTTCAAGTGCAGGTTACAAAGGAAGTTCTGAAGACTTTTCAGATTCCAAAGTTTCTTTAACGTTTTCTGCAATACAGATAAAATATAATATTATTCGGATTTTGTCGGTTCCGCATCAAGCTAAAAGCTAATCAATTCATATTCAATCAATGCAAAAACGCTAAAAAAAAAAAACACAGCTTTCAAACATTCAGAAATATTCGGCAACTTTTTAACACATTTACGCATTGATAAAGGAAAAAAAATCATTTAAATCAAGCAAGTACTTTCCACCGTTCTAGCCTTTTTTACTTCTGGTTTCTGCAGCCAATTAAGTAGAGTCATTTTTGTAGTTTTGGCACAGTAAAATTAACAATAGAAACTCCTCAACTTATCTAACGAAACTCAATCAAAATTTCACCACTTTCACGATACACCTGTTAAAGCAATAAATTCTTAAATTGCTGGTGGTACACAAAGTTCAATTGAATGTATCGAACTTTTTTCGATACTTAAGCATGTTGATGTTTTCGCTGTTGCTGTTTACACTTGCAGTTTGCACTGTAAGATAAAAAAGACGCACGTGCAGCAAAGTATTCGCAAATTGGCAAAGTTATATTAATGCTAATATATTATTTTTTTATACTTTTTGGACCATAAGGGGGGGGTTTTAACCCTAAAAACCCCCCCCTTGTCTACGGGCCTGGTCTGATGTACTACAAGCAGCACTGAACACAGTACAGAGATGGTGCAATAACGAAGGCCTCTCCGTAAACCCAAAAAAGACAGTTATTGTTCCTTTTACAAAACGACGCAAGCTCAATCTTACTTGCCCGGTACTTTTTGGGAAAAAAGTAGATTTTTCCAACTCAGCAAAGTACCTGGGAGTGATCCTGGACAGCAAATTGTCCTGGAACCTCTACATAGACCGCATCATCAGCAGATCAACAGCCTCATTGTGGACCTGCAGAAGAATTTGCGGCAAAAACTGGGGGTTAAGCCCTAAGATGATGTACAATCTCTACATTTTGATCGGCAGACCCGCGCTTACATATGCGTTTGTAGTGTGGTGTTCGAAAACCCTAAAAGGATCAACCATCAAGCGGTTAGGACGAGTTCAAAGATGTGCAGGGATATGTATGACAGGCTGCATAAGATCCACGCCAACAGCAGCCCTCAATGTCATCTTAGGGCTCACCCCAATCCACATACACATCCAGATGGAGGCGAACCTCAGCTTTCACAGACTTTTCCATCTGGGTAATACTGTCCCAAACCATCCCTTAAAGGGACACCTCACCTTAATTACAACCCTAAAGCGAGAAAAGGAATTCTGCATGCCATTAGATGACATGCTTCCCAAAAGCCGCTTTAACAAAAACTTCTATCCCCCCAAGATCCAATTGGGAACACGAGAAACTAAGCCCGTCCGAAAACGACCTTGTGTGGTACACAGATGGCTCCAAAATGGAGAAAGGCACGGGAGTAGGGGTCTTTAGAGAACACTCCAGGTCTATTTACTACAATCTTTCAAGCGGAAGTCCTTGCCATTAACAGATGTATCAGACTGAACTGTCTGAACAATGTTAGGGGCAAATCAATTTTCGTCTTCTCTGATAGTCAAACTGCCCTCAAAACTCTGACATCACCCATTATAAAATTCAAGCTAGTGTTGGAGACTGTCACCGTCCTCAACGACCTGGCTGCGCAAAACAACAAAGTTACTCTACAGTCGATTCCTGTGGTTCCCACTGTGGTTTTGGCGGGAATGAAAGAGCAAACTCCCTAGCCAAACAGCGAGCAGCATCACCACTCATAGGACCGGAACCGTTCTGTGGGATTGGTAAGAATCTCTTAAAGAAACACGTCAAAACAACCTCATTCCGCGAATCTCAAGACACCTGGAAGAACTTTTTAGGACAGATGTGCACTAAGCAAATATTTCCAGAACTTTCTCCCAAGAAATCGAAATTTCTTATCAACTTTGGGAAGAAAGACTTAAAGATGATGACCGGAATTATAACTGGATACTGTAAACTAAAGAAACACCTACAAAAAATGAATCTCGCTACTGATTCATTATGTATACTATGCCTTGAGGATGAAGAAAACTCCAGACATATTCTCACTGAATCTCCAGCTCTTCTCCATGTAAGAAAGAGAATCATAAATAGCGAAATAGTCTCACAAGGACACCTCGCGATCCTCAACCTCGAAAATATATTATGTTTTCTGAAAAAAACTAAAGCAAACGAACTGCTTTAAGCAAAGAAAAGGTATGGCACAATAGGCATCACAGATGCCGCAGTGCCAGAGCTGCATTAGCTCGCCGCAAACATATCTATCTATCTATCTAAAGGCTTATCCTTTGACTTGATGACAAAAATAAAAATAAAAATTAAAACAAAATGAAAATCTCGGGACGCAGAGGGAGCTGCTTAAGCAACGCCACTGAAAATTTGTTAAAAAAAAAAAAGAAATAACTGGTCATTTCAGCCCTTGCAAGGACTTTGACCTTTTGACCTAGCTTCTTATGATCAATTTTGTTGTGCGTGTTATTAAGTTTGTCCACAATTGACCGAGAACCGAACCTACAGGTTTAACACTGACTCCGAACGGCGATGAACGGAGTGTTCTCGTTCTCAAGAAGCTTTACATGACATTTTGATTACTCTCTGAGGTTTGCCAGAAGGTTCGGTTCGGAAGGTGAGGTTTGTACAGAAAAATCATTACAGCTGCTGGGGTTCGAACACGGGTCTCCAGGTTCGTTGAAATACCGGCCACGCACTTTAACCAACTTCGCCACGGACTGAAAATTTGTTACATAGAATTATAACAAGCTACATATAAAGCACCCTTACGTACACTTATCAATATACCGAACAACTGAGTTGGCAACTGAGTTTATATTCAGTCGATGACTTCTCCACACAATCATGGTACGAAGGATACTACTTATATTTCAGGAACTGGCAACACTAATGTCAATAGCTAAAATCTGGCATCACCATAATAAAGTTTGACATCTGTTAGCATAAATGTTATCACAACGTTTTGATGTACAGGTGCTATTTGTTTTGTTTACAGCGAGTTAAGAAAATCAATTTGTTAAAAAAATGCAAATTTCAAGAGAAGGTTTTCGTTGGATTATTTTTCACAATTTTCTCTTAACAAGAATGTGTCGATGAAGTCAGTTCCTTGTATGACGATCTATCTATATATCTATATCGCTGGTATAGTGAATTCAATCCTGATCGTAGTTCAGTCGCCGACGAATTCCGTGAAGGTCGTCCAAAATCGGTTGTTGTGCCACACAACATCGATGCAGTACGTGAACTAATAATGCAAGATCGTTATGTGACATTAGTTTCACTTCAATACATTTGATTTTGCATGAACACTTATCTGTAAAAAAATTTGCTCTCTTTGGATACCCCATAACACTGAACAACAAAATCAATTTTTTTCCAAAATAACAAGGTTCCGACCATGGAAAGAAGTTGTCAAAATATACGATGTGGTCCTTTGGAACTATAGGCATTTTTGCAAGCAGAGATTTAACAACTCGATCGCCCAAAGGGTCAGTGGTTATTTCTGTAGTTTTACCACAATATATTTCAAAAGCGTAGCAGAATCCATCTGAACTTGTTGCTGCCCAGTTTTTATAACCAAACTGCAATGGCTTTCCTATAATAAACTGCTTCGCCCAAATGGCGCCCAAAATATTTTATCATGGATTAGTCTACTGACAAGTTTTCGTGGAGAACACCACATTGACATGAATTTCTTTCAATTAGATTTCAAAGAAGTCTCATTTTGAACATTTTATCAGTTGAACTTATGATTTTGCTGTTATCGGCGAAGTGCAAGTTTTTCTTTATTTCTAAAAATCTATTTCGTGTCATTGTGCTTGCGAACAAAGGGACCTCAAGGTCTTCATCCAAACTCCAATATCCTCGCTCTGTAGGTAGATGGTTATAACCACTGAACAATAAAATTCCTGGAAAACGTTTTAACTCTTCCCGGTCAAGATTGAAGTTATGTCTGTTGTTTTGATTGGCGTATAAGACACTGTTTTCGATTATAAAATCAAGAATATCGTTACACTAATTTTTTTCAAACATAACCACAGGTGTATGCACATTCATAACTTGTCCAAAGTCATCCACTCTACTCCTAACTGCACCATTGGAGTTATGAGTTGTGTAATAGGTTGGAAAAATATATCTCCATTTAGGAACTCCAAAATCATTTTGATCGACTTTTTTGTGTTTGATATATCTAGACAGTGGCTCATCGCCACTATCATCCCAATCCGGGTTATAACAATAACTCTCATCCTGTGGTCTTGGAACAACTTCAATAGTTCCCGTCACATCATTCAGCATAGTTTCATCTATCAAATCATCTTCATTTCCCTCATCCTCGGCAATTACAACAGCAAGTTTTGGAGGCACGACTATCATATCATAGTTAGCATCAACGTCATCGTTCTCCATTATGTAATTAACGGCCTCCTCAAGTTGCAAAAAGTCATTGTGACGTTCAAAACTTGGTAAATAATAAAAAAAATATTTCTGATCAGCCCATTGTCCCCAACTGGGGACAGTCCTATAAAACCTTACCTTGTAGTCAAATTTTTCACTTTTTGTTTATTTCATATATAACACGCTTGTCTACACGCAATCAAGATATTATACACCAAGAATTACTAACTTTAAATCACTTGGTATAATTAAAAACAGTGAAACGGGAAGAAAACTTCCTAACGCCTAAATGCTCATGTAAAATCGAATGTATGCTGATCCCACTAATGCCCAAGTATGACTTAATCTCATGGTATGTCACATACCGGTCTGCTTTCAACAATTCACGCATAACATTGATGTTTTCTGGAACAAATAGCCGTTCTAGGACAAACTTCATGAAATTCGTCTTGAAGAGAATGACGACCACGCTCGCACTCATTGAAACAGAGTTTCACAGTCGCTGGGTGTGGTGCTTCATCACCGAAAGTCACACTAACAGCCCTATTCTGGCATAATCGTCACAATCAATTGATACTGAAAAATTGTGATCATTTTGATTCGGACTCTATTGATTCGTATTCAGGTTAAACTGTCACAAGCAAAAAGCTTTAAAAATTCACCACATCATGTTGTAAAGCTTTTTGAATTGGTCACCTTCTTTTTACATCAACTTGCTCATCAGTTGTCACTGGAAAATAAATGTCGCTACATTTTTGTGTAACAATGAGCTGTGAGATATGCTGATTTGACCCCGATACCGATGATTGGCTCATGGAAGTCGAAAAATGATTGCCGACATAGTTAAGATACGAGCCATTAGCATAAAAATAAATAGTTGCCAAAGATCATGTGGTTGAAGTTCCTCAATTAAATTCCAAACACACTGTATTCGGCAGTCGAAATGAATTTGCAAAAACGATTTCGGTGTCCTAGAAGCCGTCTTCTTAAGATATTCTCATCGTTTTGTTATTATTGTTTTTTATAAAATTTTATTTGTATGAATTTTTCGCTTGTGACCTTCTTAGCTGCTTGTCACTATTTTGATCACTATTGATACAAAAAGAGCTTTTTAAAAGTGCTTAGAATAGGAATTTGTATCATTTGTGACTTCTGTATCAATTGATACTGAGGTCGCTTTTGTGACTTTGTTAGAATAGAGCTGTAAGTTAATCGATGCGTTCTTTTCTTGTCAGTCCACGTTGAAAATCGTCAAAAATCATCACCCGAAAATGTTGACGTGTTAACTCCAATTGTTTGCTAATATACTTTTCGAACTACTGTAAACAACACAATAAGTGCACATACACCGAAGCGTTGTGACTACGTCCCTGCAAACATTTTCTGAGTGCCTCAAAAAAATGACTCTAAAAAGAGTATTTTTTATGCGTGTTTTATGAGTACGCAATAAAAAGACTCATAAAGGAGTATTTGATATGATTGTAAAATGATTGCTCAAAAATATGACTCTAAAAAAGTATTTTTTATGCGTGTTTTATGAGTATGATAATGGCAAAATATGGAAATATTTTTATTTTTAATTAATATTATTAAATAAATAGGGGAAAAATGGTACATATGATAATTTCGCGCAAAAAGGGTTTTTTATTATTTATTTAAATAATGTTGTACAACAAGACGAAGTCTTTTATAGTTCACCAGAGTGGTGAAAAGCATTTTCTGAGGTTTTATTAACATCATATCAATGTCAGAAATTAGTGTTTACAACGAGTTTTCAAACCATTAAGGAGCTTTTAACATGAGAATTATGACTCTTAAAATAATAACTTCTATGAGTTCTGAAAGAGTCTTCATAGGAGTCTTTAAAGATTCCATTATATGTTTCTTAAAAAGAGTATTAAATATGACTCTTAAAAGAGTCTTAATTTTGAGTCCAAAAAGACTTATTTATATGAGTTCTAAAACAGTCTTTATTATGAGTCTTTAAAGTGTCTTTATTATGAGTCTTAAAAGAGTATTAAATATGAGTCTTAAAAGAGTCTTAATGTTGAGTCTTAAATGAGGCATAAAACAGTCATTATAATGAATCATATTTTGAGGCCCACAACCAACGAAAATGTACTCATAAAAGAATCTTTTTGAGCGCATTATCACGATAAAAACTCATTTATATGATTCTTAAAAGACTCTTTTAAGAGTCATAATGTTTGCTGGGGTTTATACTAGAAAATGTTAAATTTTCGCATGGAACTGTCAAAATTTATCTGGAAATGCTTACAGCCAATTTCTTCACAGAGTGTTAGTGCTAGTCCGAGTATTAGACCTCTTCTTAGTACTCTCTCGAGTGATAAGTCATTTCTTTACGGAAAACTAAGGCGCAAATACTTTAATTTGAAACTCGGTTCTATCTGGTAATGAATATTAGTTGGTCCCTCGAATTCGGAAGCCTAGCAAACTTGATTCTCGGACTTGCGCTCTTTGATTTCTTCACTTTAAAAAATAAATTTGATTTTGATTCAGAAGTGTCAAGTTTTTAAGTACAAATTTGTAAATTGTCATATACTGCCGTCATAAGGAAGAGTGCTGCATCTAGCATGAAAATCAAAATCAGTTTTATGGCTTTTTCTTAACTATATTTTTTTCATCTTCAAGAAAATAAAATAAAAATTACGAATTTTTTGCGAAATTTATCGGTAAAATATCATTCATGTTGGAAAAAAAACTGGATTTAACCATCCTGAAGAACCAAATATTTATAACCATGCAAACCCTAGTCAGTGAATTTTTGATAAAAACTCGCTTATCTCAGAATATTGAAATATGTAGATGCCGCACTCTTCCTTATGAGGGCAGTATAGTGTTGCATATAAAAATGTCCTTCCGACGCATTTTATTCCCGGACATGTATGGTGATGCAATTTTTGGTGGCGATTTACGTGAGCTCGAAATGAACGAAGATGCACCACTTCGTGAACGTAGGTTCTATCGCATGCCTGTTCGCGCCTCAATTCATGAGACGACGTAGATTTCTTCGCTCGATTCCGACTTTCAAATCTTTTTGGTTGCGTTGGTTTGTTTCTTGAGTTTTTCCATGCTTTCATGCTCCACAACATGCACCCCCACAAGCTCAGTGCCCGACTGAGATCAGCTGGTGGATCTTCACTTTTTGCAGGAACTCCTTGCATCCCTTTTTTTTATTTTCTTTTGAATGTTATTGAATAATTAAAATTTTTTTATGATATTAAAAATTTTGACAATTTTAAAAATTTAATTTTATTTGAATTGAACCCAGCAAACATTATGACTCTTAAAAGACTCTCTTAAGACTCATATAAATGAGTTTTTATCGTCATGATGCGCTCAAAAAAGACTCTTTTATGAGTACATTTTCGTAGATTGGGGGCTTCAAAATATGATTCATAACAATGACTGCTTTATGTCTCATTTTAGACTCAAAATTGAGCTTCTTTTAAGGCTCATATTTGATACTCTTTTAAGACTTAAAATAAAGACTCTTTTAGAACTCTTATATTCTTATACAAACTCTTATAAAAAATAACTTTTAGAACACTCGTATATAAGACTCTTTTATGAGGCCTTTTTATAATAACGCATATATCATGCAATATAAGTAAAATCGTTTTGTGAGTCTTTGTTATAAACAATCATAATACCGTCTTATTTAGTTATTTTTTTATGAGTTTTTTTATGAGAACTTATAAATCAAGCATAATAATGACTCTTTTAAGAGTCTTATTTTTGAGCAATAATTTTACAATCATATCAAAGACTCCTTTAGGAGTCTTTTTATTGCGTACTCATAAAGCACGCATAAGAAATACTGTTTTTAGAGAAATTTTTTTGAGGCACTCAGAAAATGTTTGTAGTGAAATATCATAGCCTAATACTCTCTTCACAAAACGATCTGAGTATCAAATATGTGAAGAAATGGCCGAGTACTAAGTTTTTTTAAAACTAAAAATTAATTTGAAACCTAGTCCCAATAAGATCTCGGACTAACTCGTTTTGATACTCGTTAAAGAAATTGGCCGTTAGTGTTCCTGAGGCGCAATGCAGCCCTTGTATACCTTGTATATGTCAATAGCAAAAATGTATGTTAGAAAAATTTGTGAGGGACTTTTTGTAAAGTCACAAATATTTTTTTTTTTGTTTAAATTGTCGCAAATCATTAGAAACACATTAAATGTAGCAGAAATTATAGCTTGCAACATTTTTTGGGCTGCGACCGCAAAAGCCTCTATTAATTCAATTAATTTTAAGGAAACTGTTAAACAAAGCTTTTAGTAAAACTTTTTATTATGCGTAACAATGAGTGAAATGTCGTTACTTTAGGAAGAACATTCCGCCCAATAGTCCTGGGACACTTTATAGAGCTATAAAATATATGTTTACTTTTAACAGGTTAGCTAAGGTAGCCAACAACATCTGTCAGCAGTAACATTGTAGCATATTAGTAGCACACATCACAGAGTTTTTTTTTTTTTTATTTTTATTTTTGTTTAATTCGCATACTTTTCACAAGTACCGCAATTTAAGTGAAGTATTTTGTTTGAGAGCAAAAAATAAAAGATCTGCAATTAAATTAAGTAAAATGATGCATAAAATAAAAACGTGGAAGAATAAAAAAATAGCACATATACATACATACACATATGAACATATATGTATGAGATTTCATGATATATGTGTGTGTGCATGTTCGTTTTACTGTCATGAAGGACAACGAAGTGTTGACAACGCCTCTTTAAAGCACTTTTGTAGGGTGCGCGCACTTAAAACGCCCACTCATGTTGTTGATATTATTTTTATTGCCATTGCTGTCGAGTTGTTGTTTCTACTGTTATTGTCGGTGTTGTTGTTGGACTTATACACATTCACATGGCTGTTATGAGATGTTTTTTCGTTGTTGTTATTATAGCTTGTCATGTGTTTATTTTTTTTTTTTTTTTGTAATACTTTTACAAAGCTTTTTTTCTCCTGCTTGTGAATAAGCTAAATTTTTGTAATAGCTTACATATTAACAATAAATTCTTGTTGTTGTTGTTGTTGCTGTTGGCGATGTAAGTGCTTTGCTACTGTTAGTTGTTATGCAAATGTAAGTTTTTATATGAATATATTTCACAGGTAGTTTTTTGTATTGTTCCTTTTTGCACACCAGCAGAAAAACTTTTGTTGCTCCACATTTTTAAATATTTGCTTGTTTAACGTTAGGTAGTTTCGTGCATGTTTGCTTGTGTGTCTGTGTGTGCTGCTCGCCACCCATATACATTTTGTCTCAATTTTTTTCCCGCATTTCAAGTGTTTTCCGTAAATTTTATTGCCTTGTTCAGGACATTTACAGCGGATTGTCATTTAATAAAAAATTTCATATTTTTCATGTTTTATGGCTTAATTTTAATGACATTGTTTAATGTATTTCTCACCAAGCCTTATGAAAGAAGTAGAAAAAAAAAGTGAAAAAAAATCTACGAGAAATTTCTCACAAACGTACAAAATTTCAAAGAAAAGTCTTTAAACTGAAAAAGTTTTAAAAACGTCATAAATAAAGGCACTCAAGTTTTGCTTGTTAGAAATAAAAAATGTCCTTGCGATAGGAAGTTTGTGCTTGCAATATTTTCCGCTTGTTAAAACTTATGAAAAAAAAATAAATATATTTAAATCTCTCTGTAATAATAATAACTATTTTCCCTTCATTGAAAAATTGCGACTTATTCCAAAAACACTTTAATTGCCACGTATTCCAATGAAAATTTTCAAAGAGAAATTACTTAAAACTATTTGATTGTTAACACGATAACGATTATTGCGATAGAAAATTTCTGCCTGCGATATTGCGTCAAAAACAACAAAAAAGAAGATATCAATCCGACAAAAAGCTTCGTCTGCGACCAAATCCACTGCGACAAAAAAATTCCAAAGTAAATTTCGTAACAAATATTGAAATTGCAGTAAAAAGTCTGTTTGCGATATAAATTTTTTGCCTGCGACTTTTTCTGCTGCATGAATAATAAATGACAAAGAAAAATTCTCTTAATTCATAAAACAAAACAAACATCAACTCGTATGCGATTAAACAATTTGCTTGTGATCGATTTAATTGCGTCCAAATCTTTTCATATATTTAAAAAAACAACAAATTCATTGGAAACTGCTTTGTTTCATTTAATGGAAGCGTTAAAAATCTCCAAAACAATAAATTTTTTGAAGTATTTTTTTTGCAATACGAATAAGTTAAGTTATGTTGCGACACCTTCCATTACGTCAAAATATTCAAAAGAATTTTCTCAAAGTGTAATAACATTTTAAACTTCAAGCAAATTTTGGGTCAATTTGGCCCAAAAAAAAGTTTACGCTAGATATTTTGGCTCAATATGTAAATCGTATAAATCGTATACGAATTTTATGAAGTTGACATGAAATTGACATGTCCTCAAGCACAGCTTTAATTATTGCGATCCATGCCAGATCCATCCATGAAGACAGAAGATTCCATGCCCACCATAGCCAGTGAATCAACTGATTCCTCAAGCAAGCTGTTCCTAAACTCAGCTGTCATAAATACGATCTCTGCCACGGCCGGATCATTCGATCATGGCGTATGTTCGTCGAAGACTGGAGATTCCGTGCCCACCTCAGCCAGCGAATCAACAGTCATCAATTTTCCTATTTATTTTCATAACACTGGCGGGTTGCGCACTAAAACCAACCAATTATTTTCTGCTGCTACATCGCACGACTTCATTGTTATCGTTCTTGACCTGGCTGACATCCCACTTTCTCTCAACAGAACTGTTCGACTCTCACTACAGCGCATACAGAAGAGATCGCATTCTTTGCGATGGAACATCCCGCGGTGGGGCTGTCTTAATTGCAGTTTCATCTCAATTAGTAAGCGGAGAAATCCCGCTTCCAAAAAGTTCAGCAAATACTGAGCAAATCTGTGTGTCAGTAACTTTCAAAACAGATTCTTTGCATGACAAGAACGAGATTATTTTTATTCTTAGTTATATACCACCAAATAGCGACTTTGTTTTGTATAATGATCATATGTTTAATATTAACTATATTGTATCTTCCTTAAATCATCTTCAGACGCCTTGTGTATTAGGAGATTTTAATTTAGGAGATATTTTATGGAAGTATAGTTAAGATGACAAATTATTAATGACAATCAATGTGAAAAATGAAGTCGAATCGTATTTTTGTGATTCAACATATTCACTGAATCTATTTCAAATCAACAACTTTAAAAATGATCTTGGTAGAATACTTGACCTTATTTTCGTTGATAGCGATCTGAAATATTCAATAAATAGAAGCGATTTTCCACTAACAAGTGAATCCATACACCACAAAGCTTTTATCTTAAACTTTTCTTTTTATGAATTTAACAGATCCCCGCAGTAAGTATCTGAATTGCAATATAACTTTAGTAGAGCGAATTATGTGGAATTGAAAAGCTTTTTTAATTCTTTTAACTGGGATATGGTTTTAGATTCTCCTAATATCAACATCATGTATCAACAATTGAAAATGGTACTTGACGAAGCGCTTTCTTTATATGTGCCTATAAAAATCGTAAAAAATAGATCTCACTTGCCTTGGTATAATCGAAGCTTATTGAAATTAAAAAATTTGAGGAATAAGTCACACAAAAAATTCAAATCAACTAATCTACCCGAAGATAGAGCACTATTCGTTCAGCGGAGGAAAGAATTTGATTTTCTGTCCAATTTTCTTTATAGGAAATACTTAAATAACATTGAAATCAATATTAAGACAAATCCGAAATCATTTTGGATATACTACAATTCTAAACGAATAATCAGCGGCCTTCCCAAATCAATGGAACTGGAAGGGGTGTATGCAAACAACACACAAGAAATTTGTGAGTTATTTGCAGCATTTTTCGGATCAGTTTTTAAAAATTCTGATCCAGTGAATCTCGATTGCGATTTGTCTTATGTAAATCAAGTTGTCAACCTCGGAGAAGTACAGCGTACCAAGAAAGAAATTCTGCAATCTCTTTTAGAATTAGACTCTAGTAAAAGAGCAGGATTTGATCTGCTTCGACCACTATTTTTGAAAAATTGTGCACATGCACTTAATACGGCTTTAACACATAGTTTTAACAGGTCCCTCTCAACTGGTACTTTCGTAGATGAATGGAAAATAGCCTATGTTACTCCAATCTTTAAATCAGGACGGAAAAACTTTGTTGAAAATTATAGACCAATCGTGAAACTCTCGATTATACCGAAAATCTTAGATATGGTTGTTAACAAGCGTTTATTCTTTGAGATAAAACATTACATATCGACCAATCAACACGGCTTCTTCGCTGGCAGGTCGGCTTGCACTAACTTAGCCATTTTTTCAAATTTTTGCATTGAAACTTTAGAAAAAGGCTTACAAGTGGACGTTCTATGGACTGATTTCACTAAAGCTTTTGACCGCATAATTCACAAGGTCTTGTTAATGAAACTCGAAAAGTTAGGGATTCATTCGAACTTCTTACAATGGATAACTTCCTATTTGACGAATCGTAAACTTTTTGTTAGAATAGACAGTTATTATTCTAAAGCTATCGATGTGGTTTCAGGAGTGCCACAAGGAAGTCATTTAGGACCTCTGTTATTTATTATTTTTATAAATGATATATGACCTAATTTAAAATTTTGTAATAGTCTATTATATGCGGATGACTTAAAGTTGTTCATGCCTGTTACAAGTTTATCCGACTTTGCTATGCTTCAATCAGATATTGATGCCGTTATTCATTGGTGCAGCATTAACGGACTTGAGCTTAATTTTAAAAACTGCAATGTGTTGACGTATTCTCGAAAAAATTCTAAAATTATCTATGATTACTGCTTCGGCAATAATTTTTTTTCCCGAGTTGAAGTTATTAAAGATTAAGGCATCTATTTTGATATGAAATTTTCTTTTAATACACATAGAGAATACACTATATCTAAAGCGAACTCATTATTCGGTTTTTTAAAACGCAATTCCAAAGACTTTTTAGACGCTTTTACGTTAAAAACGTAATTTTAATAGTCTGGTCAGATCTCTTTTGGAATACTTGAATATAATATGGGATCCGATATACGACCGTGATAGCATTCGCATTGAAAGAATCCAAAAGAGGTTTACTAGATTTGCCTGACGCCGTTTATTTAATTTCGAAAATATGCCAACGTACGAAGTGCGATGCCAATTGTTAAATATTCAAAACTTATCTCAGAGAAGAAAAGCACAGAGTGTTATGTTTATCTAAGACATTGTGGATGACAAGATAGATTCGCCCGAACTACTTGAACTAATTCCATTCTATGTTCCAACAAGGACTCTTAGAGAAAGAAGCTTATTTTTGTAGGATTTCATAGAACTAACTATGGCAATAATGAGCCAATTTCTAAATGCTTATCTTATTGCAATATAGCTCCAGATTATTTAGACTTCTGCATGGCAAGAGATAGTTTTAAGATAAATATTTATAATTTTATGCTAATTCAATAGTTATATAAGGATGTATTATCTGTAAGGGCTAAGCCCAGTAGATAAATAAATGACATTAAATGAAGTGAAATGAAATATGTCCACACATGTCAAATTTGGCCTGCACAAAAATTTCCCTAATAAGTATTTTTGGGTCAAATTGACACAGCACTGATTGAGTACAGAAAAAATGCACTTGCTGTCGTAGAAAGTGTTAGATCAGAAAGTTCTGAGCAACAGCAACAGCAGCAACAACTACAGCCGCTCATCCATGCACCAAAAACACGCAAAAGAGTACGTTGCCATATGTGCCCACCTCTACCCAATTCAAATAAACACAGCATTCGATGTGATAAATGCGTGAGTACGTTTGTCCGGATCATCGCTTCAAAGTTTGTGAAAGTTGCTCCACATCAATTCAATTTTCGCACTAAATAAAAAGCAAATAAATCCAAAAACACATTTTTTATATAATTTGTTCCTCAGCTTTCCCATGCAATTTCCACTTGGGAAGTTTTCAGTATATTTTGTATGCAATTTCAAGTTGGGTCAATATGACCCAAAAATTCTTTTGTGTTTCTAATTCCAAAGTTTACTTGAAGGTTAATGAAAAATTGCCTTGGGACCGAAAATACTTGCTTGCGACTTTTTCAATTTGCTTCAAAAATTTATTAATAATAAATGCTCTCATACGTAATTTAGAAACGAAAGTAAGACTCAATGAGGCTAAATAAACTACTTGCGACACATGAATTGAGTTAAAAACTATTTCAAGAAAACTTAAAAAAACAACATTATTAGAAATTTTTATGGCGTCAAAACATAGCATTTTTATTCAATGGCAAAATCAAAGTGTTAAAAAACTTTTGCTTGCGACATTTTCTATCCTTATGTTTACGAAGTTTGAATTTGCAAAAAAATGTTCTTAATATGTGTTAAAGTTTTAATCTAAAATTGCCTTGGGACTGAAAATGTTAGCTTGCGACTTTTTGGCTGCATCAAAAATTTATGCCAACTAAATATTTTCAAAAGTTATTTATAATCACAGTCAATAAACCAATGTGATTAGACAGTTTGCTTGCGACATATGTCTTTGAGTTAAAAATGTTACAATTTTTTAATTAA
This sequence comes from Pherbina coryleti, assembly GCA_943735915.1. Taxonomy (NCBI): domain Eukaryota; kingdom Metazoa; phylum Arthropoda; class Insecta; order Diptera; family Sciomyzidae; genus Pherbina; species Pherbina coryleti. The sequence goes on along the minus strand of OX030949.1, from coordinate 145,683,691 downwards.
AATAATGTAGCTTGCGATATATTGCTTTTCCTCTTAAAATTTCACTACATAGGAAAACAGTCCAAGCTGAATGAGTTCACAATAAATATTGATATTTCAATCGAAAGTCTGCTTGGGACCGAAAATTTTTGCTAGCGACATTTTAAATTGCGCTTTTTAGTCAAAGCGATAAAACTTATGTTCACTTTTTTGCTCGGTTTGAATTTAAAAAAGAATTTTCTTTAAACAAATTTATATTTGAATCTAAAATTGCCTTGGGACAGAAAATTTTTGCTTGCGACTTTGTTGCGTCAAAAATTTATGCCAACTAAATTTTTTTCAAAAGTTATTTATAATCACAATCAATAAACCAATGCGATTAGAAAGTTTGCTTGCGACATATTTCTTTGAATCAAAAATGTTTCTAAGAAACCTGGAGAAAAATCAAAATTTCAATAGAAAAATTTTTTGGGTTAAATAGTAATAAAAAACGTGCGATATTCTGCTTTTCCTCTTTAAATTTGCCTCTAAAGAAATACTGTTCAAGCTGAATTAGTTCACAATAAGTACCTATTGATATTCCAATTAAAATTCGGCTTGGGAACAAATGTTTTTGCTTGTGACTTAAAAAGTCCTTTAAATCAAAAAAATATTTCATAGTTTCTTACATTTAATAGAAAAATCAGAGCGTCAAAAATTACATTCGCTACAAAATCAATTGCGGCAAAATTTTCAAGCAGAATTTTCTCAAAAAGTAACAAAATTTCAATTAAAACTTGCTTACCTTCAAAAATTTTATACTTGCGACTTTTTTCATTCATCATAAATTTATGGTATTTATGATCCTTTAAAAATTTTTAATTGGATGCAAATGACATGCGACTAGATATTTTTTTTCTTGCATCTTATTTTATAAAGAAAAAAAAAATTGGGTTTTAGAAACCATAACAATATCATTGGTACATTCTGTGTGACAAATTTTGGTGCAGCCTGCGACATTTTTTTTTTTTTTTTTTTGTTTTACTTCCAAGCGGAAAATGTGCTTAAATCGAATAAGTTCGCAACATATATTTATATTTCGGCAAATTTGTCGCAAAATTTCTGCTTGCGACATTTCCTATTGCGTCCCAAATCTTTGAACAGAAAATATATTATAGAAATTTTTTGATAACATTTTTGTATTTTACCAAAAATTTTGATTATAAATTTTTTCAAGTTGAATATGTTTACTTGCGACACAAAATTATTGCTTGCGACTTTTTTTATTTTGTCAAAAATTTATGAAAAATTTAATTTTTGACAAGATTTGACATTAAAAAATCAATGCGAGAAAAAAATTATTCTTGCGACACATACCATTAAGTCAAAAAGTTTTTAAAAAATATCAGAAAACCAGAATTTTTGGCGAAATAATATAAATAAATAAAATAAATTACTGTCCATTTCAGCCCTTGAAAGGACTTTGACCTAGCTTCTTATGATCAATTGTGTTGTGCGTGTATTAAGTTTGTACACAATTGACCGAGAAATGGACCTACAGGCTTAACGCCGACTCCGAACGGCGATGAACGAAATGTTCTTATTCTCAAGAAGCTTTACAAGGCATTTTGATTACTCTCTGAGGTTTGCCATTGTCTGCAGAGAGGTGGTGGCCGTACAGAAAAATTATTTTAATTCAAATAATTTTCTGTCGATGCTGGGGTTCGAACCTGGGTCTCCAGGTTCGTTGACATAGCGGCCACGCACTTTAACCAACTACGCCACGGACGCCACTTGGCTTGCGATATTTTCGCCTCATAATAGTCGTTTGTATGAAAATATAGCCCCAATGAATTTTTATTTGGAAATGCTGCCGGAAACGCGGATACCGTCGATGGCGTTCGATGTCGTGACATCAGTTCAACTTTTTATGAAACAGATTGGACGGCATGTATATTGATGACATCTGGTTAAAATAGGTCGCAACAATGTTTTACTCCTGATAAAGTTTCATTCATGGTCGCGTAATGTTAAGCTGTGGCGACCTCGATAGACCATCTTGTGCTACCATCGAGGTCTTGTGCTTTGACTCTCGTAGCCTTTTTCCGTTAGATTTTTTTAAAAGCTAAAGTATCCACGAAATATTCGTAACTTTGCAACCATGCCAAAATGTCATCAAAAATTTCGTTAAACGAGGAAATGGCTGCCAATCTGGTGGAGGCGTTCATTCCATAACCTTATATTCTAACTTAATTTCAAACTTGAAAAAAAATCACCTTCTCTTGTAATACCTGCAATGTCAGAATTTTGGAATACGCTGTATGTAACAACTTTCATCCAAACGAAAACCCACAAACATAGCTACATTTATACATTTCTTCGCTGCAGTCAAAGGAGTGGTTTTTTATCTACACTGTTGCTTAATTCTTTGCACGTTTTGCTGAATACCCCAAGATTTTACATCTGCCTTGGTCCTCTACCCATTCTATGTGTTTTAATCTGTCAGAATTTGTTTGTATATTTTTTTTAGCTTAATATTTTTTGTTTTTTATACAGTTTTATTTGTTACGCATTTTTTTTTATATTTTTTCTGTCATTTTAATAAAAATGTTGCCTTGCATGCCAGCTACTCGCATTGGCAATGCTGCACGTAAATGTCCTTGAGCCACTTCTATGCTAGCAGCAGCAGCAATAACAACAACAAAAACAACAACAACAACAACAACATCCATTCTTGGCTTTATTACATTTTCTGCGTGTACGTTTGCAGAATTGCAATTTCTATCTTTAAGCATCGGTTCGTCTATCTGTCTGCCTGTCAGTCGCTTTACCTTTAAGCTCGCACATAGCAACAACTTTGCAACCTCTCCGTTTACTTTTCTCCTCCTACCCTTTGCTGTTTTTGGTTACAATTTGCTGTTTAATTCAGGTCAGTCGGTCTACAGAGACGGACCGGACCGTGTTGCAAATTGTAAAGTATACGAAATAAAATGTTGAGTTCACGCTGCATCGTATTTCTTTTTTATATGATTTTATTAAATTTTTTTTATTTTTCATTAATTTCAGGTACAAAAGCGCGTCTGCTATAAATTTGAGACTTTTTTTATTTGTATGTTTTTTTTTCATAAAAGCCCAACCTTACATTTATTGCAATTCAATTTGTTTCGCATTCTCATAGATTTCAAAAGCACTTCATGTTTAACTTTTTTTCTTTTTTTTTGTTCTTATAGACAATATACAAAATTTCAATATTTTAAGCTTTATCACCGGCTTGTTTGTCGATATTCTCGCATAAAAAAATTACAAAATGTTATTGAAATGATACTTAATAATGTTCAAAAAGGTTTGAATAAATTTACTCTATCGGTATTTATAAAAAAAATTCTCAACGAAGTGTTTTGTTTTTACGCTGAAACCCTTACCACCCTTACCAAGCATTTCTTATCTGTATAGTGCAAACATTATTTTTTACAATAAAATTTACTAAAAGAGGCTCGGAAAGGTTTTGCTTTTAAATATAAAAGTTCACAACTTCACGTTTAACATATTTAAAATTTACAAAGAAAAAAAAAAACAAAAAAACTATTTCGCAGGTAATTGATAAATAACACTATGCAACAATTTGAGGGTGATTTCAAATAACTGAAAAAACTCCAATGTTTTCTGATAGCCATTGGTCCATAGAAGATATCGTCTAAGGAATTTTTCTGGTTTAGCTCAAATAACCGATTTTTTTTAAGGTCATATTTTATACTATAGGGCCGTAGTTAATTCAACTCCTAAACTAAGTTAAATTTTGAATGCTATAATTAAGACGGTTTTGGTCGTATTAGACTAAAATTTCGTAAACAAGTTCGTATAGTTACTGTCGGCAACTATACTAAAACTGGGAGTGTTCTAACTGTATATATACACTAAGGGAAAAAATATTAAATTTATCCAAAAACTTTTTTAATTTATCCAAAAAGCGAGTCATTTTTGCACCAATAACGCATTTGCATAAATCGACTACGTAAATATTTAAAATTTATTTGAATATTTTCTTAATTAAATAAAATATTTAAATATTTAAACAGAATTAATAAAAAATATATTAAAATTGTGCACGAATTTTTTTAAAATATCTTTCAAATATTTAATATTTGAAAATAAAACTATCGCATTTAAAGAAAATTTATATAAAAATACTGAACTTAAAAAACAACATATTTAAATTCAATAAGAATTAAAATTTATAAGATGTAAAATATGCAGGTAAATGACAACCAGAAAATATCAGGTTGTCACTCAACCCTACATCATTTCATACAGCGACCACCCATCGCATGCACAAATCATCTTGGCTAAATATCCACCCTATATTACCCTTGCAACATTAACTAAATGAGAACTATAAGAAACCTGCAGGAACAGAGTGCGATGCTGTTGCTGCTTGTCGGAATATGTGTGTACGTGTGCGATGCTGTTGCTGCTTGCTTGTATGGAATATGTGTGTACGTGTGTGGTATAAATAAAATTTAAATACGGGAAAAAAGAGTTGTAGGAAAATATTTGATTTATCCACGTAAATATATAAATAAAATTTATACTCAGGCGTGGATAATGTTAATATGCGTTATTTCTCTTAGTGCACTAAGGGAAAAATATTAAATTTATCCAAAAACTTTTTTAATTTATCCAAAAAGCGAGTCAGTTTTGCACCAATAACGCATTTACTAAAATCGACTACGTAAATATTTAAAATTAATTTAAATACTTTTTTAATTAAAAAACAAATGAAACTATTTAAACAGAATTAATAAAAAATATATTAAAATTATGCACGAATATATTTAAATATGTTTCAAATATTTAAAATAAAAAAAAAATAATAAAAAAAAGTAAATAACTGGCCATTTCAGCCCTGCATAGGGGCATCGCCCTTTACATAAGATCAGATGTAGCATATCAGTGCGAGCGGAGTCTGAACGTAACCGATCCGGAGTTTTGTTCATTGTGGGTGAAGTTCAGGGTTCGCTCGCACTTGATGCACTTTTGCTACGTTTATAGAAGTCCGAATTTAGGGAGGGAGTCCACTTTTAACAAATTTGACTCTCTCTCTGATTCAATAACGCACATTTTGGGGTTGTTCCCTGACAGCGAGATCGTTGTTGCCGGCGATTTCAAAGTCCACAACCCGGCTTGGTTATGCCATTCGGGGGCAACAACACCTGAGGGACAATATGTTGAGCTCTTTGCTGAATCGAACCAACTGATTCAACTAGTGAAGGAACCAACTTTCATCCCTAGAGTTGGTCTGCAAAGCCACAAAGTTTTAGACCTTTTTCTGACTTCGCATCATGATAAATATGATGTGAGTGTCCATGCACCTCTTGGTAATTCGGACCACTGTATCATATCCGCTGCTTTTCCATATTCTAGCCTATGCACTTCTACGCCTAAAGCCCCGAAGAGGATCGCTTGGTTTTATGGAAAAGCAAATTGGATTGCGTTAAATAATTTTTACCGTAATTTCAATTGGAAATTATGTTTCGCTGATAGAAATGTAAATGCCGCGGCTCTAATGTTACAAGAAATAATTTTATTGGGCATGAGGTCTTTCATCCCCAATAAAATGAGAAGAACTAAACCAAAAGACCACTCCTGGTTTAATGAGACTTGCAGGATTGCAGTCAGGTCCAAAGAGGAAGCCTTTCAGAATTGGCGTTCCAGCAAGAATGCTGATACCAGATGACTTTGCATTGAGGCTAGGAATTGCTGTAATGCAGCCTTAAAACGCGAAAAGTTTCTTCACGAAACTCGCATCAGAGAACAGGTTCTTCTCTGCCCCAAAGGGAGCAAAAACTTTTGGTCATTCGTTAAAAGAGTTAAAAATCGTCCGTAACGTAAAAGACGTCCTCGTCGATTCCTGCTCTTTTGAAGGGTGACCAAATCTTCACTGACTCGGCTGATAAAGCGAACCTATTGGCTGGAATGTTTGCACAAAATTCCACAATTCCGGCTAGCAATCAGTCATCGCCTTCTTTAGAGAATAGATCATCCTCAATGCAGGAGATATATTTTCGAACGAGAGCGGTCAAAAGAGTCCTTGCAAACCTCAACATAAACAAATCTTCTGGCCCCGATGGTATACCACCAATTGTGCTTAAAATGCGTGCTTCTACACTGGCCCGACCATAGCGTAACCTTTTCAACATCTCATACAGGACAGGAGTGTTTCCATCTTGTTGGAAGGTTGCCAATGTTCAGCTGGTACCTAAGAAGGGCGATGCCACGAACCCTGAAAACTACCGACCCATAGCGATATGCTCTACGCTTTCCATAGTCATGGAGAGTGTAATAAACTGCCACCTTATGAACTATCTGGAGCGCAACGAATTGCTGAGCGACCGTCAATATGGCTTCCGAAGGGCTCGCTCTACTGGTGACCTAATGGCGTTCCTCACGGAGAAATGGAACCAATGTGTTCACTTCTTTGGTGAAAGCAGGGTTGTTGCTCTGGATATTTCTAAGGCGTTTAACCGAGTGTGGCATAGAGCAATCGTGTCAAAACTAATTGCATATGGCGTTGGTAGTAACTTTGCTCGATGGATCACATGTTTTCTTAAGGACAGGTTGATTCGTGTCGTGGTCGACGGCATTTCGTCCAGTGAACATGCCATCGTAGCTGGAGTGCCGCAGGGTTCAGTCCTATCGCCAACTTTGTTTCTGGTTTTTATCAACGACCTTCTGTCGTTGACTCATAACCCAATTCACTCGTTTGCGGATGACAGCAGCATTTGTCATTCATATTCTTTCAAAAAACGCTCGAGCTCTTTGGAGATTGAGAGAAAGAGGCTTGATATGAATGACACACTGCTTAATGACTTGCAAAAAATCTTCGAGTGGGGGCTTGCTAATAGAGTTGAGTTTAGTGCTAGCAAGACCCAGTGCTGTCTGTTAACTCACAAACGAGTGAATTGCCCCTTAGCACCCCTCAATATGAACGGTGTGGATCTCGCGGAGTCAGATGCTCTTGACGTTCTGGGCATATCCAGATCTGATCTTCGCTGGAACGATCACATTTTTGATGTGTCGAAAGAAGCGGCCAAGTGCCTAGGTTTTTTAAAACGGTGTAAAAAATACTTCACTCCAACTGACTTACGCGTGATCTATACCGCATATATTAGGCCGAAAATGGAGTACAATTCACACAGTTGGGCAGGAGCTTCAAGATCTTATTTGGAGCTTCTGGACCGAATTCAACGACGTGCGATATATCTGATAGGAGATGAAAACATTTCATCTTCTCTCAATTCTCTTGGGCATCGACGCAATGTTGGTTGCTTAAGCCTTTTGTACAAGTACTACCATGGGAAGTGTTCAAGGGAGATACATGACCTGACGCCATCAGCTCGTGTGTTTCCCAGGTCCACTCGGGCAGCGCACCAAGCCCATCGCTATAACATTGCCTTGATGCCCAATAGAACCTCGCATTACAGAGATAATTCGTTCTTCGGTCGTACAATAAAATTGTGGAACAATCTCCCTGCGAGCGTGTTCCCCGGCAATTTTGAGCTATGTAAATTTAAAACTAATCTTCACCGACACTACTCCATCTTTCCACCCTCCAACTAACTATCACCCTTCTTCCGAATCAACACAATGCTTTCGCATTTATGGGGGGCATCCCCTGAGCGTTGGCTTAGTCTAAAAAAAAAAAAAAAAAAATTTGATTACTCTCTGAGGTTTGCCATTGCCTGCAGAGAGGTGGCGGCCGTACAGAAAAATTATTTTAATTCAAATAATTTTCTGTCGCTGCTGGGGTTCGAACCTGGGTCTCCAAAGTTCGTTGACATAGCGGCCAAGCACTTTAACCAACTACGCCACGGACGCCACAAATAATATCTATATATTAATAGGCAAACAAAAAATTTTGTGCTCCCTTTTTTTCTGTGTTACCTTCAACATATTCACATAACACTTATATCGATGGATAGGTATTTTCGACTAGATTTGCACAATATAATTTTTATTCGAATATGTTGTCATTAAGATAAGTAAAACTGAGCAAATGTAAAACGCCTTTTTTACCAATGGGACAATCAGAAACTACAAAGCGACAAAGCTCTGTTGAACATCACTGCTGTAGCTTACAAAAGCAAGAGTAGAATGCGGCAGTGACGCAAACACTTAAAAAGAGCTTAGTAGCATATGTTGTTGTGGTTATTGATTTCTCTTAAAAAAAATGCTGTTTGCTTCTATTATCTTGAGAATTATCATTTATCTTAATTTATTTGTTATACTTTTCTACACTTTATTTTTACTTTTATTTTATTTACTTTACTTTTAAGTTATTTATTTACTTTAAATGAATATTATATGTTGAATAAATTTTTGTTATCGACGCATGTGTGCTTCCTTTTTTGTCCTTTGCCACTATTTTCCTCATAGCGTCAAGGTGAGCATTAAGAATTTCCATGCAAATTAATAACAATTCATTATGTGAAAAACTAATTGAGTTTCGTTACCTTACAGAAACAGATGGCCGATTTCGGCCACAGGCGATACTAGTATATATTATTATAATATATAAATATTTACTATTTGAAAATGAAACTATCGCATTTAAGAAAAATTTATATAAAAATATTGAAATTGAAAAACAATTTATTTGAATATTTCCCACGAGCTGCGTCCATATCAAACGCCATTTAGTGGTATATTTTATTTTCTTTTTGTGAAAATATGATTTGTGAGTGCGGGGGTGAGCGCGATGCATGATGCAATCATGTAGAGTGGAGTGACATTCTTGAGAAAATACCGACTTGTCACTCCACCTTACATGAACTCATCATGCATCGCACTCACCACCGCACTCACAAATCATATTTGCCAAATATCCATGCTATATTACCCTTGCAACATTAACTAAATGAGAACTATAAGAAACCTGCAACTGCTGCTGCTTGGCGGCTGCTTGGCAGCTGTATGGAATATGTGTGTCAGTGTGTGGCATAAATACAATTTGAATACGGGAAAAAAACGAGTTGTAAGGAAAATATTTGATTTATCCACTTAAATATTTACATAAAATTTATACTCAGGCGTGGATAATGCTAATATGCGTTATTTCCCTTAGTGTATGTAAATACTGCTACTTTTACTTTCAAAGCTATTCGATAATACAAATTTTAATTGTATGGGCGGAGCCACACCCCCTTATAAAATGTCCGTCCCAGTTTTCTAGTAGATGGACATTGCCCAGTTTTAGTACAGTTGCCGACAGTGAGCATACAAACTAAATTACCAAAATGTAGCCAAATCGACGAAAACCGTAGGAAATATAGCATTTTTATTGATTTGTGGGCGGTAAAAGGGGGTGTGACAGAAATTTAAACCATCTTGTGATAGAAAAAAATGTACTGCCAAAATTTCAGCTCTATCGTCTCAGCAATTTTGAAGTTTCCAGCCAACACACAGACATCATTTTGCTTTTTGTATATACAGCCATAGACACATAAATAGCACAAATGTCAACTTATTTTTTAAACGTTTCGTTTGAACCTAATAATGCATTCATTAACTGCAGTTATACTGCAGTAGAGAGATACTGTAGTTATAATTTTTTGAGACTCCAGAGATGTACCGTTACTTACTTTTATTTGCTCAGGCCATCTCTTTCTGTATAGTCATGTACGATCTGCTGTGGTCATATAAATATCACACATGTTAGTTGGTGAATAAAAGTTAACAAGATCGGGTGTTTGTAAAAATTTTAGAGTTGTATTCAGTTGATTTCGCCGATTCTAAATAAAATGGGTCGTCGCAAACATTGCACTCCGGAAAAAAGGTCTATAATTCACGAACTACGTCGAAAAGGCAAAAAACCATCTAAACTCGCGGATATTCTTAAAATTTCGTGAAAAATGGTCTATAATGCACTCAAGCTGGTTAAATTAAATGGTTCAAATAATTTCGAGAATAAGCCGCGCAATCCTAGACCGCGTAAAACCACCGCTTCTACTGATAGACTCATAGTTCGCAAAAGTAAGGCTATTCCTTTCAAGTCAGCAAACCAAATTATGAGGGAAATAAATTAAGAAAATAGCCTTAATGTTTCAAGAAAACTAGTATATAGGAGACTACATGAAGCTAATCTTTAGGGACGCATTAGCCGAAGAAAGCCGCTATTAACAAAAAAAAAAAAAAAAAATAAAATAAAGGATCGTTTAGCATTTGCAAGGCCCCATGTGAATAAAGAAGACCAATTTTGGAAGAACGTGCTCTGGACTGACGAAACTAAATTTAATAGGGTTGGACCAGATGGAAAAACTTTTGTTCGGTGCCCCAAACGCCAAGAGTTGTAACCTAAGTATACAACAAAATCATTAAAGCATAGACGAGGGAATTTATTGGCTTGGGGAGCTTTTTCCTGACACGACGTTTGGCCAATTTTTCGTATACCAGGAATAATGGACAAAAATATGTATTTAGATATTCTTAATAGCCAGATGGAATCATTTGAATTTGAGAACATACCTATTAGGTGGACTTTTTTGCACGATAATGATCCAAAGCACACGGCAAAGGTTGTGATTGATTGGCTAAAAAAGGAAGAAATAAATATTTTGAATTGGCCGGCTCAAAGCCCAGACCTCACTCCCATAGAAAATTTATGGAATGATGTAAAGGTTAGCATAGGCAACAAAAATTTTCGAAATTTAGATTAGTTATGGAGTGGAACTGAGAAGGTTTGGTACTATATCTGTCTTTTTTTCAGAATCCAAATTGTGCTATTTTTATGTCCACCTCAGATAAGGAGCAATTTAAGATTTTTGATTAATTTTCTAATGTTTAATTCGTAATCACAAAGTTACTACTGATTTTAAATTTTTAATGTTTAAACTCAAATACAATGAAACAAATTTTTGTTTTCCTATATGTTTTTTATTTAAATTCATGTGAAACACTCTACATGTATTTTTGTGCTATTTATATGTCCATGGCTGTACATATATTTTAAATAAAACTTATTGGCTATAACTTTTGATTGGTAAAAGATACTAAAATAATTTTTGCTAAAAAATAAATTTTTTAGCTTGTATATTTTTTCAAAAATATAAAAACACAATATTGGAAAAAAAAATTTGTTCGAAAAAATCTTGTTATTTAATCACATAAAAGGTTTTTAATTTTTGCGTGAAATTGAACTAAGTTTTGCTTATAAATGTAATAGTTTTTAAATAGAGTTAACAATTTACGAATTTGAATTTAAATTATTTTTACAACAAAAACAAATTTTGAGCCTTTTTTTGAGGAAAACTCCAAAATTTTAAACCTTTTTTGAAAAAAATAAATAAAATATATGTATATACTCAACTAACGGTATTTTTGCCATAAGGTTTTCATAGCACTTTGATGAAGCTTTAAGACAAAAAAAAAAATTTAACAAAATGTATAAAAAACAGCGGAGATATTTTAATCGAAAGTCACAAACTTAAATTTCTGATTGTTTTTTCTCATTTTTGAGCAACGATGTTGCATTAAATATATCGTTGTAGTAAAATTTTTCATTGTTTTCAAGATATGCTCATGTTTTTTATGTCAAAATAACGGACATTTTTTGAGTTTTACGAAATTTAAGAAATATTTTATATATTGTAAATATTTGCATATGTTACCTAAGACAACAACTAAAAATATGCGATTTTGTAAAAAATTTGTTTTACAGCACCTTCTGGTGTCCAAGTTGGTTCAAAGAAGATACTGTCAAAAAACTCATTGTACCTGAAAACTACTATATACCAATTTTCATTCTAATTCCATGAGCGGTTTGGGAGTTGCTCTCTGGTGTTCAAGATAGGTCAAAAAAGATAGCAGCAAAACACTCAGCGTACATGAAAACCACTATCAAAAACAAAATAAAAAACAAATAAAAATAAAATATTTCTCTTCTGATACAATATTGTTTTATTTAGTTAAAAATTTATCATTAAGAATATATAGGTATCAAATGTAAAACAAGGTCAGAGTGTGTATTTCTTTATGCATAAATAGGTGACCTCACATCAAGTTTACTATGTAGTTTTGTCTTTTTTTGCACAAGCCAACTTTACCAAGTACCCAGTATGACATGAACGTACTCTGCAATTTTTATGGTAAAATTAATAAATGTTAAACTTTATTTTGCCGTTAAAAAAATTTTAACAGAATGGTCGAAGTTGTTAAAAAAATATTTGAAATACTTACTTCCGGTTAAAAACTGGAAAAAAAAAAATTTAATTTCAAAACTGATAAGAACATCAACAAGAACAGTAAATTTCCGATAAAAAAAATTACATTCCTTAATTTATAATAATTATCTTCAATATGAAAATGAAATTTCAAAAAAACCCTTCCGTCAGTCTGGTGAATTCTATAGAATCCCATATCTTAACAGCTACACCTCGAATCAAAAAAATATTATATGAGCACGTTCATATCCCCTTGAAGTACAAATATATCCAATATGAACGAATTTCAGAAGTTTACTTGTTTTTCGGTGTCCGCTCAAACAAAAATAGTGTTGATACCTCTTTTAGCATTGGCGTTACAGATTTTTTATTCTTTTACGAGCTTTAAAATTCCTCAAAATCAATTTACGGCCTTCCAAGGACTTGTAGGAATATTTTTTTTTATTTTGAAAAAAAAAAAAAAATTGGTCTCTTTCAGACGAAAACATCGATATGTCATTCAATATGATCAGACTTTTACTTCCGAAGTTATGATGAAAATGAAAAAAGGGAGCCCTACGTTCGGCAAAAAATTTGAAAAATTTTTAAAGATACTTCTGCTGGAAATATCGATATACTTCCTGAGCAAAAGATTAATGATATTTTAAGAGTTTTATTTTTTTAATATTAGGGTGGCACATTAGGATGGTAGAAACTGAGATATAGAGGGTAAGTACTAGAACGGTACACCTGAGGTCAATAACCTCTATAGAGGTCATATTGGTCTCCTTAAGACAAAAACATTGATATACCAAACTTTAAAATCCGACTGTAAACACCAGAGATATTAAGTTATATGTCAATGCGCGACCCCTACGTTCGGTCAAAAAAAAAAAATTTTTTTTCGTAATCGTCTTGCAAAAATACGTCATATTCGCTGGTATACGGCGAACTTTTTTTTTTGCATAAGGGGTGGTACGGTCTAATGTACATATTGCAAGAAAAAAATACAAGTTAGTTTTGGACGCAATTATTACACTCTGTGACGTTATTTTTTTGAATTTTTTGATTTTGCTTCAACGAAACAAAATAAAAAGTTTGGTTGTCGTTAAAATTAACGTTAACATGCATGTCTGGTACAAAATAATAATAATTTACAAAAAAACATTGGAGATACATTTTTTGCTGAACGTAGTTTTAAGTGTTGCACAATAAATTCATATTGCAAGGAAAGGAAATGTGTAACTATGCTACATATACACACAAAAAAAAATATATAAAAAGTAGAAGAAGCACCCACACGCGCTTGCAATATACGCTCGCGTATTCATACACTATTGTACACACGAGTACAGGCACAAAAAAGAAACACTTGTCAGTTAGAACATTTTTACATTTTAAGTACACCAACATTTGACATTTATTTGACACACACTTAAGATGCAAAAACAGTTTTTGATATTTTTTTTTCGCATTGAATTTTGTTATAATTTATGTGTGTTGTGCATAGAAATAGTCAGTTCTTGTTGTTGCAGGATATGTTAATTTTTTTTTTATTGCTTCTGTCAAGAGACATGCACAAAAGTATCTCTGTTTTAGATTTGCAAATGTTTACGCTTTCGAGAGTATGTCTCTTGAGAGTATCTCACACGAGTGCTTAAAATTCATAGAAAAGTTCTAAAAAATAAGAATTCAGTTAAATTTTGTGTAAATTTATAACATTTTTATAGAATTCAAGCAATGTTTTTATTGCATAGACTGCACACTTACACTTCAAAAATATGTAAAATTGATGATAATATGATAAAACCTACAATATTTTCTACATGTGTGAGAAATAATAGGAAGTTTTCGTAAAATTAACTAATTTTTCAACATTATGATAAATATTTCTAGCAAATTTTTACACACATGTGTTTAATCTTTTCAACATATTTAAAGGGTATACATTGAAGTGTAAGTATGTGTTGGTATGTTTTTATACAAACATTAATTAATACTAGTATCGCGTGTGGCCGGAATTCGGTCATCTGTTTCTGTAAGGTCAAGTGTTTTTCAAATAATAAATGGTTATTAATTTGCATGGAAATTCTTAATGCTTACCTTGACGCTATGAGGAAAATTGTGGAAAAGGACAAAAAAGGAAGCATATATCAATCAATAACAAAAATGTATTCAACATATAATAATCATTGAAAGTAAATAAATAATTTAAAAGTAAAGTAAATAAAGTAAAAGTAAAAATAAACGGTAGAAAAGTATAACAAATAGATCAAGAAAAATGATAATTCTCAAGATATTAGAAGCAAGCAGCAGTTTTTTTGTTTTTTTAACGCTGAGAGATATTAAGAGAAAGCAACAACCACAACAACAACAACGATGGTGCTACTCAGGTCTTTTTAAGTGTTTGCGTCACTCCCGCATTCTACTCTTGCTTTTGTAAGCTACAGCAGCGATGTTCAACAGAGCTTTGTAGTTTCTCATTGTATCATTGGTAAAATAAGCGTTTTACATTAGCTCAGTTTTACTTATCTTAATGACAACATATTCGAATAAGAATTATATTGTGCAAATCTACTCGAAAATACCTATCCATCGATATAAGTATTATGTGAATATGTTGAAGGTAACACAGAAAAGAAGGGAACACAAACTTTTTGTTTGCCTATTAATATATAGATACATACATCAAATATGTTTACAAACATACATTTTTTTTTTTAATAATTTAGACAAAGCACTCCAGGCACAAATTCGATAAAAGCAAGCTTCTAAAATGTATTTTAATAAGATGCACATTTGACTCAAATATGAGATTGAGTTACTTTTGTGTGAAAAATTCTCTTGTATTGTTTGATTTGTAAGGACATTTTTTGTTTTGCAAAAATAATTTGATACCAGTATATTCATCAGTGCTTTCCGTTTTAAGGGTCTTTGACAACGAAGCGATATATAAAGTGTTCAAAGCACTTCAAGGCTGGGTGGTAGGTGTATTGAATAATTAATTATTTTATTGTATAAAAGCATTATATTACATAACATACATATCTGGAGGTGTTTATTTGTAGTTTTAATAATTCATTAAAAAATGTGGCTAGTTTTTCTAGTTTAAATTTAATATAACCGACAAATAAACACTTCAACATTTTTATTGAATTTAACGAGATATTTATTATTCATCATATTTCGAAGAAAGTCTTATATCTTGGTAATTCACAAGATGCTCTAAAGTTGTATGTTGTAAGCCAAAGTTGTATTGAAATACAACCCTTGTCAACACAATCTTGGAGTTGTATCATCGCCTGGAAAAACTTTTTTAAAAAAAAACCGATTTCAAAATCACTACAAAGTAAAAAATTATTTTAAATAACTTTTCCCATTAATTTCTTGGTCATATTTTAAAAGTTATTTATATGTATTATAACATTGGAATTCTTATCATTTTCATTTTTTCCATTTTGTTTTATTATCATCAATATATTAATTGCTTTATGTACATAAAAGCTTTGAAGTCGGCGCTTATCTTATTATGTCGAAATCTTTTTATTTTAATTTTTTCTAATTTGTTTTATCATAAAAATATTATTAACTTTATGAATATAAAAGCTTCTTAGCGATTTTTTTTCTTTCAGTTGGCAACTTTTGAGTACGCTGAATGTAGCCAATGTGTTCCATGCATTATTTGTGCAGCTGTTACACACTATGTCATATTCAATATGAGCTTTACAAGCTCACCCAAACCAGTTTAGTGAGAAATTTAATGTGTACAAAGCTTTTAAAATTACTACAGTGTCACCCAGGCACCAAAAAGTGCACGGATGGTAAAATATCATGATTGTGTGTCAAAGATGAGCGCCGACTTCAAAGCTTTTATGTTCATAAAGCAATTAATATATTGATGATAATAAAACAAAATAGAAAAAATCAAAATGATAAGAATTCCAATATTATAATACATATAAATATCTTTTAAAATATGACCAAGAAATTAATGGGAAAAGTTATTTAAAATTATTTTTTACTTTGTAGTGATTTTGAAGTCGGTTTTTTTTTTGTTAAAAAGTTTTTATTTCTTCCTTTTTAGAGAATATGAAATATTTTATGTAATCGTATTCTTGAGAAAAATTTTGAAACATGAAACTTTGTTCTTAAAAAATTTGTTTTATTAATTCCTGAAAGTTTGTTGGAAATTTTCCATTTCTGTTTTTTACAATTTTTATTTCCACGCCCTTTCTAAAATCCCGCCCACTTTATTTACCGTACCTTAAAATGATTCTACCTAGCCCTGTGCTAAATTTCAGTGTTCAAGTATCAATATTAAGCGTAATTTAGTACTTTCCTTAAAGTGCCACACTCTGTGTACAATCGCGCTCACTTTTTTATTGATTCTACCTACCCGCCTACCTGCATACCAAATATTAGGACATTAGTGTCAATATCAACTAAGATATAGTATTTTTATAATATTGACACGCCCCTTTGTTGAATAACGCCCACTTTTTTGGCCGTAATTTGTAGTAACTGTACCCACCCATGTTCTAAATTTCAGCACCCTAGTGTCAATATTATTTGATATATAGTATGTTTTTAATATTGCCTCATCCATTTGTCGAATAACGCCCACTTTTTTTACAGTAATTTTTAATAATTGTGTCTACTCCTGTACCAAATTTCAGTACCCTAGTGTCAATACTATTCGAGATATAGTATTTTTCCAATATTGCCACACCCCTTTGTCAAATAACACCCACTTTGTTGACTGTAATTTGTAATAACTATGCCTACCCCTGCACTAAATTTCAGCACCCTACTGTCAATATGATTCTATATGTAGTGAGTTTCTAATATTGCCACACCCCTTTGTCGAATAACGCCCATTTTCTTTACAGTAATTTTTTAAAATTGTGTCTACTCCTGTACTAAATTTCAGTCCCCTAGTGTCAATACTATTCGATATGCAGTGTTTTTTTAATGTGACCACACCCCTTTGTCAAATAACGCCCACTTTATTGATCGTATTGATCGTGGCGTCCGTGGTGTAGTTGGTTAAAGTGCGTGGCCGCTGTGTCAAAGAACTTTGGAAACCCAGGTTCGAACCCCAGCAGCGACAGAAAATTATTTGAATTAAAATAATTTTTCTGTACGGCCGCCACCTCTCTGCAGACAATGGCAAACCTCAGAGAGTAATCAAAATGCCAAGTAAAGCTTCTTGAGAACGAGAACTTTCCGTTCATCGCCGTTCGGAGTCGGCGTTAAGCATGTAGGTCCGGTTCTCGGTCAATTGTGTATAAACTTAATAACACGCACAACACAATTGATCATAAAAAGCTAGGTCAAAGTCCTTTCAAGGGCTGAAATGGCCAGTTATTTATTTATTTATTTATTATTGATCGTAATTTGTAATAATTGTGTCTACCATAGTATTTTTACTGACAATTTCAGTACCCTAGTGTCAATATTAACTGAAATACAGTGTTTTTCTTATATTGACACTCCCCTTTGTCGAATATCGCCCACTTTTTTAAAAAAGGATCTCCGCGTTCATGGTATCTATCTGCTGACAAAAAATTACGGAAATCGGGCAAGTGCTTTAGGAGTTATCGATGTACAGTGTTGCGCAAAACAATAGCAACAAAATCAGTGTGCTGTTACAAAATCGTGTATCTTTTTTAATATTGGGAGCACACTAAAATTATTATGGGAACCAAAGCACATATTCATACATCATATAAAAAACAAATCATATTCAAATTTGGTTTTGTTTTTTTTATTAAATTTAATATTAATGTGATTACATTCAATTTGTTTGAGTGCAAAACAAAAGCAACAAAACTTAAAAAATGTAAAAAGAGAACAGAAGTTCCAAAAAACAACGGTAAAAGTTCTTTTATTGTAAAGCACATGTTGTTTGTGAGTCATAAACATTTAAGCTTAGATTTGTTTTTGCCCTAATTGTGCCATTGACTGTTCCATTTATAATGGCACGTGATAAATACTGTAAAACTCTAAAATAACAAATTATTTCCGAATATAAAATGGGAAAATCGCAAATATCTGTTGCGAAGCATTTTAATATTAATCGGTCAATAGTTTGTAGATTAATAAAAAAGTATAACATCACAAAAGACGTCACAACGGTATATTCAGGAGGGCGCCCGCGAAACATCGCTGCGTGATGACAGGAACATTTGTGGCGTGTTCAAGCGAAATCCATTTGCCACCTCCAAAGAGGTTGTTCGGACACTTGATTTAGATATCCATCACAGCACTATTCGCAGAAGAGCCGTTGAGGAAAATATAAGGAGTTACAGACCGGCAAAGAAACCTTTGCTTTCAGCTAAACTTAAGCAAACAAGTTGAGGTGTTATAATTTAAACAATTTTGTGTGAAATTTTGACAACGAGTTGCAATTTATTGTTTTTTAGACTCAGTTTTGCAAAAGAGAACCTAAATTGGACCGTTAAAAAATGGAAAACCGTTTTGTTTAGCGATGAATCAAAGTTCAACTTGATTAATTCAAATGGGATGTCCACGGTATTGCGCCGCCCAAGTACACGACTTGAAGCCCGAAACTGCAAAATAAATTTTAAGCATGGAGCCGGTGGTGTTATGGTCTGGACTTGTTTTTCCTATGATGGAGTCGGACCATTTCATAAAATCGATGGTATTATGGATCAATTTGTATATAAAGACATTTTAGAAAGCAAGATGCTACCATATGCAAAGTGGAATATGCCGCTTCAGTGTACGCTTTAGCACGTCAACGACCCGCAGCACACTTCAAAGCTCATCATTGATTGGCCGGCACAATCACCAGACTTGAATCCCATATAAAATCTTGTTGGGATTTTGAAGAAAAGAGTTTCTGGTCGAAGGTTTTCCCATAAAACTGCACTGTATGAAGCCTTGAAACTTAAGTGCGAACAAATACCTAATACCACTATATCTAATTTAATAGAGTCGATGCCGCGCAAATGTGCAGCGGTATTCAAGAATAATGGGTCTTACACCAAATATTAATTATGTTGCTATTGTTTTGCACTCAGACAAATTGAATATAGTCACATTAATTTTAAATTTAATAAAGAAAACAAAATCAAATTTGAATATGATTTGTTTCTTATATGATGTATGAATATATGCTTTGGTTCCTTTAATAATTTTTGTGTATCCCCAATATTAAAAAAGATACAAGATTTTGTAGCAGCGCACTGATTTTGTTGCTATTGTTTTGCGCAACACTGTACATACATTTAAAAAAAAAAAAAAAAAAAAAAAAGCGGACAAACCAACGAACTTGAGAACCTCCTCCTTTTTGAAGTCGGTTAATAAATTAATTTCGTATGTGAAAACAGAGCTGTTTTCAGTTAATGATGAAGTTATTCAAAATTAAGCGAGATTTTTCGAATGGCGTTTTCAGTTTTTCGGTATTTGCTTTAGTTTCTGAGATATTCAGACTAATTTTGTCGCAAGTGCAAGGTCACAACCCTATTAGTCATAATTCTGTCGTATGTGGGAATATTTCACAAATACCATATTTTTTTCATACAAATTGAGTGTTTTCTGTACTCGGTAAAAAATTGTCGTATGTGCAAGATTGGTCAACGCATACGACAAAATTTTACTATTGTATGGTAAATTTGTCGTACTTGCTATGATGAAAGGATAGATCGTTATAATTTCAGTGCCATTTGTAAGGTTGGCGAGATCGGTCGAGTCTCCTGCGTCGCCGGATTTATTTATTTATTTGGCCAAACAAGGCAATTACTTATTCTATCTTAATTTAATCTAACTTAATCTAACAGAGTTTTTTATTTTTATTTTTTTTTTTTTTTTTTTTTTTTTTTCTTATGATTAAGGTGAATTGCAAGGTGGGCGTATCCACCCACAGGATTGACATTTTTTTTTTAAAACTATGTCTTAAAGGGATGTTCTTAAAGATGAGATGAATATAAAGGGGAGAGGAGGTTATGAGGACGGGAAAAGTATCTTGTAAAGATTTGTTTTGAAGGAGACTTTAGATAAGGATGGTGAATAGCTGTCGCTGATATTATTAAATTCTTTACAACATCTATTGATTGGCTCATTATTGGCGTATATAGTATGGTGCTGATACCCATATAACATTCGTGTGTGTCTTGTACGTCTTGAGGGTTCGTTGAATTTTATCTTATTTGATATATAGTCAGTGACAATTAGTCACTATCTATAACACCGTTGAGAACATCAAATGTGAAACATGAGGTGAGTAATGTTCTTCTGGATGATAGGGGCATCAAATTAAGTAAGCTAAGCCTATGTACATAGGATGGTAGGGTATTGTATTCATGTGGATTGTAGGTATTTCTTAGAACAAAAAGCAGGATCTGCTTTTGAATAGATTCCAGTCTAGTGAGAGAGAGTGTAAATCGAAAGCAGGATTCCAAATAATGCATCCATATTCTAGAAGTGGGCGTACTAAGGAACAATATAACGTTTTGGTTACCCATACATTTTTAAACTCTTTTGCGCGTCGTTTTATGAAACCAAGTTGTTTACTGGCTCTTGATAGGATTTTATTATAATGTAGATTAAATCGCAATTTACTGTCTCAAACGACTCCGAGATCAACGATATGATTAACATTTTGAAGTTCTTTACCATTGAGTGAGTAATTGCTATTGGTGATGAGATTTTTTCGAGAGAAAGTTATTGTATAGCATTTTTTAACGTTTAGAAATAGTCTATTCTGATGGCACCACTGTTCTAAAACCCATAGTTTCGATTGTGAAAAAGTCACATCAAGGTCAGAATTGATTATATGGTACATTTTTAAGTCATCTGCATATAATAGATGTGGGATATCAGACAAAACATCGGATATGTCTGATATAAAAATATTGAACAGAAGTGGTCCAAGATGACTTCCTTGTGGCACACCGGATGTGACAGAAATCTCCTGGGATAGAAAACCTTGAAATTTAACAAATTGGGATCTACCGTGAAGATAAGACTTAAGCCAATTGAGAAGGGAGCCTGAGATACCAAACCTTTCCAGTTTGGAAGCTAGGATATTATGATCAACGCGATCGAAGGCCTTGCTAAAGTCAGTGTATATTGCATTAACTCGATGTCCTTTTTCCATCTTGCCTAATACATCAGAAACCATAATCATAAGATTTGTGGTAGTTGATCTACCTTTACGGAAACCATGTTGCTGTTCATTGAGTAATGGATTTATAAAACCTGTCAGTGTTTCGCATATTATTTTTTCGAACAGTTTTGGAATAGCAAATAATATGGCAATACCCCTGTAGTTTTCAACTGACCTTTTATCACCATTTTTGAATATTGGTGTGAGGTGAGATGTTTTCCAATGAGACGGAAAAACACCTTCATTAAGTGATTTATTGAGGATTATTTGTAGGGGCAAAAACAGTGAGTCTACGCATTGAATAAGTAAATTTGGGGGAATTAGGTCAGGGCCTGGTCCTTTCTTTGGATCTAGCTCGATTATAGCTGTGTATATTTCATCACGTGTTAGTTCGATGCGATTGATTTGAGGTGATAAATAAGTGATAGAAGGGGAGATGTGAGATGTGTTTGTAGAAACACAGAAAACTTCCTTGAAATGATCTGCATAAAGATTGCAAATCTCTTGAGTGTTAGAGGATGTCGCACTGCCTTTGAACATGGAAGAAGGGTATCCGTTTGATTTGCGTTTGATATTTACATATTCAAAGAATTTCTTTGGCTGTACAGTAATTCTTTCTCCAATAAGATTTATATAAAGATTAAAGGCTTCTTTGAATTTTATAGAAAATTCTTGTGACAACTCTTCATACTTTGTTCTCAATTCATTGGTTACATTAATGGTGGATTTAATGACTTTATACAGTTTATTTCTCTGATTTCTTAGATTTCTGAGATTTTTATCTAGCCATGGTTCCGAGAGCTTAGCCTTTTTCTTTATTTTCGGGACATGTTTATCAACAATTGTGAGACACGCTGATAAAACAGTGTGACTGCACTATCGAGGTCAAGTGCTGATAAATCGTTCCAATCAATAGAATCGAGACAAATTTGTATGCTATCGTAGTCAGCATTAAGAAAATCGTATACTATAGAGTTATTATATGAGTATACAAATGTTATATTGGTGGAAAAGTGTTCTGTAGATAGGGATAAGTGGTGAAAGCTGTTAGAAAATAAGTGTTCAGCTGCAGAGGTAGGAACAACGTTTATTTCATCATATGTATTGGTGAAGACTAGGTCCAGCCATTTACCATTTTGGTTTGGAAACATGTTAACTAGCTGCAGGTCGTTAACATAGAAAGTACTGAGTAAAGTATAATCAATCGAGTTGGAGAGGTCAACAGGAAGGAGGAAGTTGTCATTCTCATCAGTGACAAAGGAAATATTTGGACGATTCAAGTCACCATAGATAATGATTGTATCTTCCTCTTTCAATGTCGTATTTAGTGATGAAATATTTTCGCACAGATCACTATAGGTAGTTTCTGTTGAATTAGGAGGAATATAAATAACACCAATATAGATAAATTGATGATCGTGAGAACTAATTCGAGCTATTTGGTGATCATAAAGTTTGTTAGAGGTGGTTTCGACAAATTGACTAGGTAGGGAGTTATGTATGGCTATTAGAACACCACCACCACGGGATTGACCGGTGAAGGTATAATCTCGATCTTTCCGGTAGAGTGTCCAATTGTTGTCGAGAATTTCTTCGTTTTTGAAAGAGTCATTTAGCCACGTTTCTGTGAATACCATAACATTTTAGTGGCATGACTTTGCCTCAACGAAAAGTTTATTAAGTTTGCCACGCATACCACCACAATTGTGATAAAAAATGTTTAGGCTATTGTTTTCAGAAGAAGGTGGACAAAAATCTAGGGGAGTATTATTAGGAGCAGTAATAGTTTTTGAAGTTTGAACGCGATTTTTTCAAATGCCATAGACGCTTTGAAGTGGTGTGTGAGGCATAAGCTGATAAGTCTTTTTCTACTTCAGCTGGCGAGATATTAAAGCTCTCATGGTACTGAATGTACATTTTTTTAAGTTCTGCTGGTTCGGTTAGAAGCCCTTCCTGTTGTATCAATACAATAACGCTTGTTCTAGTTGAACCGTCGATACAAGTGGAGTCAGATTTGTTATGTAGGTATGCCAAGTAGAGACGCACATTATCATATAACCTCCGGTCTCTAAGCCGAGACATGACAAAGCGCCCTTCAGTGCTAGATTTGCTGGAGGAAATTTGTAAGTAAGGGTTCTAAGTGAATAACAAAACAAATTAACTAACTAAAAATCTAAATATGCCAATAAATATAACAGTATACGTGTTGAAATATTGGAATGTAGAAGCGAGATGGATTTCTCTTCGGATGATAAGAACAAAGATCCGAATTACGTGCCTCAAGCAAAATTGGCAATAAGAAAATATTAAAAAGCCGCTACTAAATTCGTCGAATCTACTCTAAAAACCGTTGCCAGTGAAATACGAAAATTACTATCTGATTATAGTAGTTCATGTGGGTAGACTAAGGGAAATAACGCATAAAATAAACATTATGCATGCCTGAGTATAAATTTTATTTAAATATATACGTCGATATATCAAAAATTTTCCTTACAACTCATTTTTTTCTCGTATTTAAATTTTATTTATACCACACACCTACACACATATTCCATACAGCTGAAACAGCAACAGCATCGCACTCTGTTCCTGCAGTTTATTTCTTGCAGTTGCAGGTTTCTTATAGTTCTCGTTTAGTTTTTGTTGCAAGGGTTATATAGCCTGGATGTTTGGCCAATATGATTTGTGAATGCGATGGATGGTCGCTTGATGAAATGATGTAGAGTGGAGTAACAAATCGATATTTTCTGACGGATGTCTTGCACCGATTATCATTTACCTGCATATTTTGCTTCTTATTTATGAATTTAAATATGTTGTTTTTTAAATTCAATATTTTTATATAAATTTTCTTTAAATGCGATAGTTTTATTTTCAAATACTAAATATTTGAAAAATATTTTTAAAAAATTCATGCATAATTGTAATATATTTTTTATTAATTCTGTTTAAATATTTAAATATTTTATTTAATTAAAAAAGTATTTAAACAAATTTTAAATATTTACGTAGTCGATTAATGCAAATGCCTTATTGGTGCAAAAATGACTCGCTTTTTGTATAAATTAAAAATTTTTTTGGATAAATTTAATATATTTTTATGTTAATCTACTACTTCTCTTTTTAAGGAAATTTTGGTTATAGGGCTAAAGGTGTAAATAGTATACAGTATTAACAACTCTAGCCCTCAATTAGACTTCATTTGTATTTCTCACCTAATAAACTCGAAATTTGTTAGATTGTTGTGAATGTCCTGTGGCAAGGGCGTTTTCCAATCATGAGTTGTAGAAACAAAACTTGCATAAGAGTCTTCGTGACCGTGGTTGCCAATTCGTAAGCAACAAAGGTGTGGTAAGACCAGGGAAAACTATTGGACCCACTTGCTCTCGTACTTGTTTCTATACTTGCACCACAAATATATCTGTAGAAGAAAGACGGCACATTCATTCCCACTTTTGGAGTCTGAACCCCAGCGAAAAACAGATATTTTATAGCAATTTCGTGAAGAGGGAAGCTGTGAAGCGCAGAAAAGATAAATGTAAAATACAGGATCGACCTTAAAGAAAAAGGCCAGCTTTTTTTCTTTGAAACAAACTGCAATACTATTCAAGTTTGCAAAAAGTATTTTTTGAACACCCTGACATCTCTGAAAGAGTAATTTATTGCCAAGCATTACGAAGTGGATACTGTAGAGTCCAAGACTAAGCTTTCTCATCGTGGAAGAAAAGCTACGGATGAAACTAAAATCGAGGAAGTAAAAAGTCATATATCCAGTTTTTCTACAATCAACTTGCAATATTGCAGATCATCGATTTCCAGGAAATATTTAGAAGCCCACTTAAGGGTTAAAAAAATGTTTGATCTTTATAAGACCTCAGTCAGTTAGCCGAGACATCTTTAGAAAAGTATTCAACACGAATTTGAATCTTTCCTTCTACACACCAAGAAAAGATATTTGCGACAAGTGTCATTTTTTCAAAGCCAATACATGTAACAGTGGCGTATCTACATACGGGCTGAAAGGGCTTTAGCCCCCCTTGGAGAATTTTTTTATGGAAATAAAATTAAAAAACGTCCAAAAAGACGTTTCAGCCCCCCTTGGCATACAAAAGCGTAGTTTCAGCGCTCCCCCCTACCCCCTTTGGCGAATCTTAGATCCGCCACTGTTACATGTATTGGCTTTGAAAAAATGACACTTGTCGCAAATATCTTTTCTTGGTGTGAATAAGGAAAACAAATTGGCGGATCATCATACTAGCTGAACGTGATGCTGATCTTAAGAATATCGATGAAAATACAGCAGTTTTAATATATGATCAGTATATTATCACTAAAGGCTGAATGAGCCAAAAACGTAACATTTTTAATATTTATAATTGACAAAAGCACCTAAATAATTTATAAATATTTTTTTTTTGTATTAAATAGGGGCATAGTTATTAGGCTGTCCAAAAAAAAAGAATTTTTTTTTCTTCAAGCTTTTCTTGAAAGCTTATGGAGTAAAGTATTTTTGAGATTTTTATGGAAGAGGTTTAGAGGTCGCGCTAATCGGATTTTTTATAGACCCATACTGAAATGAGACCTAATTTTCTACACTTTCCCAATATCTTTGCTTCGCTTTTTTGTTAATTTTTTGCAAATATTAAATTGCACAATTTTAGAAGAGTTTTTTTTTTACATTTCTCACCACAAAATTGTTCAACGTACCTTGTCATCTAAAAAAATGCAGCTGTACGTACCTTTTTATATGAATATTAGCATACTTTTAAGTATTTCTCAAATTGTTTCCTTATAAACACAGAAAGAAATTTGAGTTTCGTTGAGTTTCATTCTGCAAAATTGTATGGGAAACTCAAGTGTTCTCTATTTTGCGTTCAATGGCAAAACTCAACTTTGTACTGAAAACTCAAACTAAACTCTCTGTGTAGACATGGCATGATAAACGATTGAAAATTTCTGAATTCTTAATTTTGAATATCGAAATTTTTTCCCACGGATAATACAAGGTATATCAGCTTGTAGTTTATAAATAGTAAGCAAAGGAGTATGGTTTTGTATACATCGAAATATATTATTTAATTTAGACAAAAAAACAAAAAAAATTGTTTGCGTTTTTTTTTAATTTTTCTTCAAATTAGAATAAGAACAATTTTGTTTTTTTTTTTTAACAATGAAAGTTTGTATTTCTAAGAATTTGCGAAATAAATATATTTCGTCTCTAGCTTATTTGTCAACTACATCATTACTTTAAGCATTGTTGTTTCTGTTCATGTAAACAAGGCATTAAAAATAAAGAAGTGGAGAGAAAATAACAAATATTTCTCTTATTTCAAAGTGATTGTTCAGCAGTTCTCATAGACTGCCATATAATTGTTTTTGTGCTTGTTATTGGAGTTGTTGTTGCAGTTGTTATTGTTGTTGTTGTAGGTGCTGTTTCCATCGACACCTTCTTCGAATTTTTTGACATACTTCAATCAACAATGCCAATGCTGTAGATACTTTAATGTACATATATACAGAGCAAAACCACCTAATAAAATAGAAGAAAATCAATAAGATTTCTTTATGATTTACATTCAAGAAAATTGTCTAAGTATTTAAAAGCATTGAGAAAATCTTATTCGAACTTTGAATATTTTTTATTATGCAATCCACATAATTTTAAGAAGAATCTCATTATTTTTTTATGAGAAAACATTTAAAAACAATAAGGAAATTTTTTCGAAAATATGTGATTTACTTATTGATTTCAAAAGTTGTCTTCTTGATTTTTAAGTAGAAATCTTATAGATGTAATAGGATTTCTTCATTTTTAAATATAAGAAGGAAATTTTTTTGAGTTAATAAGATTTCTTTTTAAATTTTAATAAGGAAATATTTTTTCATCAAAACGGAATCATATTAACCTTTAACCTCGAAATATACTTTCAATTACCTGTAATATTATGTAAAAAGATATTTTTAAGATTTTATTCAAATTTATGTATAAGTATTGAAACAAATTTGAGCTTTAGGCCAAGTGTGTTGACATCAAGACAACATGAAGACAATGAAGGCAAAAACCAACAACAACAACAACGGCTCTGTTTAGAACAAATTACACAGTAGACTAGACAGGCTGTTTACTGACCTTAGACAGCCAGAAGGTCACAATAAAAATTTAAGATTTCTGGGAGAGTACGCCCATATTAAAATGTTAAGGAAAAATATGATTAGTTGTGTCTTTTGCACAAACAGCAAGTTTTTCATAATAAATTTTCCCCACACCGTGTAGGTGTACTATCAGTTAAATTAACAGAACCCTAAAAACGGAAGTGTGGGAAAAAAGAAGAATAACAACAAAGTAACACAACCTCAACATGCTCTGATAGCAGTAAAATACTGTGATCGAATTTCGAAGATGAACATGAGTTAACGCTATGCCTTAAAGTATGACACGATCAAGGTTAACCTTGACACAGGGTGCATCATAAGTGGATAAGAACTCAGTTACTGATTTAAAAGCGTTCTCTCTGTCAAAATAAACTTCCGGGTAACTTTGTCGGCATATTGGCAGGACCTAAGTAGGTCAAGTGGACAAAAGTGAAAAGTCATGCAAGATTACTGATGAGTTGGTGTGGTGGCCAACGAAACAGTCTATCTAGTCTGCTGTGTGATTTGCTCTATACAGACCCGTTGTTGTTTTTTTTGGTTATTGGCTTCATGGTCTTCATGTTGCCTTGTTATCAACATACTTGGCCTAAAGCTCAAATTTGTTTTCAATATAAATATAAAATACAAAAAAAAAAAAACTAAATAACTGGCAATTTCAGCCCTTTAAAGGACTTTGACCAAACTTCTTAAGATCAAATTTTGTTGTGCGTGTTATTAAATGTTTGTACACAACTGATCGAGAGATAGTCCTACTAGTTTTATGCCGACTTCAAACGGCTAATGTGCATGTTCTCAAGAAGCTTTACATGGCATTATTAACTCTCTGTGGTTCGCCATTGTCTGCATAGAGGTGACGCCCAAACAGAAAAATTATTTCAATTAAAAAATCTTTCTGTGTCAGGTTTAAATTGAACCAGGGTTCTCTGGCGAATGGGCCACGCACTCTACCCACTAGGCCACGGCCGCCGACATAATTATAAAATACATATGTTAAAATTAATTTAAATTTGACTTTGTCACCAAAATACCCGGCGCTGTCGAGGCCTCAATATCCATTTTTTCAGATACCTCCTGGAGTTCACACCGTAAATTTTAAATAAAGTCGAAATTGAGTCATTCAATCCCCAAGACCAGTGTTGCCGGATTTGTTTTCTAACATTACGGGACAAATGCAAAATATGTAAAAAAAACGAGATTTTGGAAAATTTGACGGGACAATTAATAAACAGAAAGTTATTTTTGAAAAAATGTATTTCAGAAAAAAACAATTTATTTAGGAATGCAGAATAAATATAATTTCAAATGTTGTGCTTCACATATATTTCGTATTCAGATTTTCTTGAAATGTATGTACATATTATGCAATAGTTCTATCCATATTATGGTCGGCTTACACTTCTTTTCTGAATACCTCAGTTCATGTGAATGCTTATTTGAAATCATAGACATTTTACAACAATGTCAAAAATACGGGACAAATTTTGTTCCGGCGGGACACTTAAAAAATCATGCAAGATACGGGACGTCCCGTGAAATACGGCAACACTACCCACGACTGAAATATGGCTTTAATTTCAGCCTTGTCAAAAACAAGTTCTGTAACACAAATATCATTCTCCAATATAACATTTTTTCTTATTTTATTTTATTTAAATCAGTGATCATCAAAGCCTATCCCCGCGGGCATTTGAGATTTTGTGCTTAAAAGCTTTCTGTATACACAGGGGAGCGGGGTGCTAGTTGTAACAGGGGTAAATTGTAACACTTAGTTTTCGCCTAGAATATGAAGATTTGTTTTTACATGCCTCTCTTTTTTTTTTTTGATCCTATATTACGCGCTCTTTCAAACGAGGCCCGTTAGTGTCTCGTCAGACTTCACACCGAGTAGGCGTATGTATAGGCTCAATTTCTAGCAGGTATTATAAAATATATGTTTTTTTATATTTTGCTTTTTGAAAGCGTCTTAAAGATTTTGAAAACTATTTTAATTTTATTTGAAGGACATTTTATTTCAGTTTACTAAAATATAATTGGTTTTTCTTTAAATTAAGTAGATTTTTATGTATTAAAATGTTTGTCAAAAATTATACTGCGGGGCAAGTTGTAACAATTTCGTGGGGTAAGTTGTAACATGTGACAACTTGCCCCATATATTTGATTTGGATATTCGGTGTGTATTTATTTTATTGTTATGTTTACTTTTTTTTTTTGCAGAATGAGAAATTATAAACGAAAGTCTAATCGGGCAACTCAAAGTAATGAAGTTTTCGAGTTAGCTGCTATTGATGTTAAAGAAAAGAAGACAAGTGTGAGAAAAGCAGCAAAAGTGTTTAATTTATGTCATGTTTCTTTGCATAGATATATTAAAAAAAGAAATAACAATCAGCTGCCATCTATTGGCTACAAAAAACCTAGAATGGTGTTTAAAGATGAAGATGAAGTTAAAATATCTTCATACCTGATGAAGTGTGCAAATATCTATTTGGGACTGCTTCCAATAGAAGTGAGAGAGTTGGCATACCAATGTGCTGTTCAAATTGGTTCAACAAATATACCAGCTTCATGGCACAAAAATAATATGGCTGGACCTGATTGGTTCAAAAAATGCATGCAAAGAAACTCACAGCTTTCTCTAAAGACACCTGAAGCGACTTCTTTAAGCCGGGCCACATCTTTTAATAGGTTCAACGTCAACGAATTTTTCAGAAAATATGAAGAGTTGCTTCAAAATACCAATTTCCACCATCACGAATTTATAATGTTGATGAAACTGGAGTAACAACAGTGCAAATACCGAAAAAAAAATCATAGCTGCACGTGGAAAAAAGCAAGTAGGGTCCATAACTTCAGCTGAAAGAGGTACACTCGTAACTCTTGCTTGCGCTGTAAATGCTTCTGGAAATTTCATTCCACCCGTGTTCGTTTTTCCGAGGCTGAGATACAGAGAAATATTTATCAGGTCTGGACCACCTTGTTCTTTAGGCGCCGGTAACTCCTCAGGATGGATGACGCAGAAAGAATTTTTGTTATTTTAAGATCATTTTATAAAATTCGTGAAACCAACTACATACTAGTATAAAAGATCCTGTATTGCTGTTGCTCGACAATCACTGCTCTCATGTCAATATCGATGTCGTGACTAAAGCGAAAGAAAATAACATTATTATGCTTTCTTTCCCACCTCATTGCTCACATCGTTTGCAACCACTAGATGTAGGAGTTTACGGTCCGTTCAAAAATTATTTAAACCGTAAACAAACGTCCTGGATGTATAGCAATCCTGGAAAAACCATGACAATTCACGATATTCCAGGTATTGTCAACAATGCTTTACCATTGGCATTAAATCCTGCAAATATAATGAGTGGATTTCAAGCAACGGGGATTTGGCCCATAAATATAGACATATTTCAAGACTCAGACTTTGCTCCATCTTATATCACGGATCGCCACGACCCTGCTGAAAGAGAAAACGAAGGAAATGCGAGTATGGCTGAAGATGTTTCTTAAATGGCGCTTGAGGTCGAAACTTCTGGACATTCTCAATCTGCTCCGAAAAAAAATATTAGTAGCACGGAAGCAACCAATGTGAACGAATACTTTATCGAAAAGAGTGAACGTCCATCTGTCAGCAAGCCTACTTTATCTCCTTCAAAAATAAGGCCTTAGAAAACGTACAAACCGGAAACAGCGTAAAAGAAAATCCTGCGTTTTACAGACGAACCGGAAATGGAAGCCCTGCAAAAACTAAATGAGGAGAGAAGGATAAAGAGTGAATCAAGCCTAAATTTAAAAAACAAACGAAAGCGGACTGCAGAAGGAAAGAAAAAGCAATAAAGTTAAATTTTATTTATTGCAAATACTTTTGAAATGAATTAAAATATCATGAGTTTTATTATTTTTTTTTTGTGTTGATATTGTTTCAAATGTTGTCTAATTAATTTATGTAGGTAATATTTCTAAAAGTCAATCAATTTAAAAAAAAATAAAACCGGAATTATGTGTTATTTTGTAACTGAACTCTTATTTACATTTGCTCAACTTAATGTTGTTAAATACTAGAACTATTTTTTGCTATATCAATTGAAAAGAAACGATTAAAGCAAAAACTTCAGTGTAATTTCTTGTTGCAACATGCCCCAAGACTGTTGCAACTAGCCCCATACACGGGGTAAGTTGTAACACCAGCAATTTTTTTTTAATGTCCACCAGTTAAAAAAAAACTTCCTATTCCAAAACTTTTTTTTTATGCAAAGATAGTCAGACATTTAATCTTGGAACTCATGTTTTTAAAACCAGGAAACATTGTGTAGTTTCGTAATCCTATTATATATTCCAAAAAGTGATACAACTAGCCCCCCGCTTCCCTATTAACCCGAATTGTCCCAGCAGCTCCATATGGAGCCACAAAAGATGCTCGTAAACTTTGTATTGTTTAAAGTCTGGAGAATGTTATTTTATTACTTTAAAGACGTCAATATCTTACTAAAATATCTATTATTTAGATTTAGTAACTTTTTTCTTCCTAGGTTGCATAACTTTTTCACCACATTTGTACTAAAATTGAAAATTGCTGTTTTTGCAAACATGGTAATGAAAAATTATTTTTTTTATTTATTACGAAAGATTTTTCCCATAAATATTTATATATTTCGAATCAGAAAAAATGACATATTCTGCCAAAATAAACTTTTTTTATATTTTTTTTCTTTTAGCTTAAAAAATTCAAAGATTTTCTTAGCTGTTCCCATATGGAGCCGCTGGGCACAACTGCGTATTTGACTTTGAAAAATGAAATATGCAGTTGTGCCCAGCGGCTCCATATGGTACCGCAATAGCAGAGTGCATAAAAGCTAGAATAGCTTTTTATAGACACGTGGCACTTGTTTATTTATTCCAGTTTGAGATTTTGAAGTGAAAGCATCAAAGAGAAAGTGATTTTAAGTGTTTTTAGGTAATTAATATCATTTGAAAAAATGTCAAGAAACCGTAACGATTTTATGACTAGGTAAGAACTTAAAATTTAAAATAGTATTAAAATAATACCGTTAATGAAATTAGTTTTAGAATTTTTTTTAAAATCTTGTTTTTTTAAACTTTATGTAATGTTATGCTCCAAAAATTTTTAAAATTTAAGAGATCTAATGAAATTTTGTTGGATAGGGCTTATTTTTTTATCAAATGTGTGTTATGAGCTGATCTCCTGAAATCTACAAGAAACTGCATTTTGAAAAATTGTATGTTAAGGCATTTTGTTTTAAGGTAACGATAAATGATATGTTTTTTATATGCCCTCAGTCAAGTGTGACACAATTTTTAAGTAACATACAATAAAAATTAAAAAAAAATACAGAACAATGGTTTATAATATTGTTTTTGATTTTAAAAATTTAATAATCAATTAAAAACTTATTTAATTTCATTTAATTTTAATTAAATTTTTATACAAAACGTCAATATTTTCTAAAAAAATAGGAATTTAACGCTCCAAGAAGCCCTCGATTTTTTGGACGAGATCGCTTCGGATGACGAGGAGCCAACAGCAGTTTATGTCACACCTCCGGAAGATGAAGATGGTAATCTTAGTGGTGAAGATGATGGAATAGTGGAAGAGGAAGGATTGCCCGATAACTTATGCGGTAGCCAATTGAAATCAAATTGCGAAATAGTTTTACGATCTGGAAGGCGTATTAGTATTATTGGTACTTCAAAAGCACCTGAAGCGCAACCTGAAATTTTTGTGGACGAAGAAACTTTAAACGACATTTTGGAAAACTCTGTTGCAAATATTGAAACTGACCTTTTAGAATGTTCTTATACTGATATTTCAATATCAGCTAGAAAACGTATTTTGAATAAGATTATTCCCAACATATCAACACTTGAGTTGCCTTCCTCTAATAAAGACTCTGAGTTTGTGTGGGTTGAAGATAATGCTAGCGAGGACATTCCATATTTCCAGAAGCAAATAATTCAAATTGCAAGGGCCTTAAACCACACGAACAGTTCGAAAAATTCTTTGACGATAATTTGCTTCAACATATATGTGAAGAGTCGGGAAAATATGCTGTGTTTTTGGGAAAGCCCAATCCAAATATTACAGTTAATGAGCTTAAGGTATACATTGACATTATGCTAGTAAGCGGATATAATTACCACTCTCGCGTTCGAACACTTTGGAGCACTGATTCAGATCTACAAAATACAATGGTAATGAATTCCATGCGCAGAAATCGGTTCCAGAAAATATCACAATTTCTTCATTTTGAAGATAACCACAACAAAAACCAAAACAACGATAAAATGTGGAAGCTTCGACCACTTACAGACTATCTGAAAGCTAATTTTATAAAACATTTTCACCCTGAACAACATCTGTCTTTCGATAAGAGTATGATCGCATACTTCGGTAGACATGGTTGTAAACAATATATAAGAGGGAAGCCAATATATAAGAGGGAAGCCAATAAAGTTTGGTCACTTTGTACTCCAAGTGGCTACCTTATTAACTTTGAAATTTACCAGGGCCGTAATCCTTTTTGTGTTTCTCAATACGACGAAAAGTTCGGCAAATGCGCATTAGTCGAAATGATTGATGACTTCTCTTTCGAAATACAACATTTACCCTATTGTTTTTACATGGACAACCCGTTTACAAGTATCCCTCTCTTAAAATATTTAAAATCGCGAGGATATGATGCAACTGGGACTGTTAGAGAAAATCGAATTCCGAAGAATAGTCCAGTGGAGTCCAAGCAGCAACTAAAAAAGCAAAAAGAGGTACTTCTGTGTCAACAAAAATTGATGGAGATAACATAACATTATGCAAGTGGGTTGATAATTCAGTAGTTTGCATGGCATCTACATCTTTTGGCAAAAACCCAGCCAGTATGGTTCAGCGGTATTCTTCGTTAGAAAAACAAGAATCAATATTTCTCGTCCATTCGCTGTTGCTAAATATAACGAGAACATGGGCGGTGTTGATCGCATGGACCAAAATATTAATATGTACCGCATAGGGAATCGGAGTAAGGAGTGGTGGAGCAGTATTTTTACCTGGCTGGTTGACGCAGCTGTACAAAATGCATGGCAATTGCAGAGAAAATTTAACGCAACCCTAACCCAGTTGGATTTTAGACGCAACATTGCGGTTTTTTATTGCAAACACTACGGCATTGCTCCGGAAGCCCCTGGTCCAAGCCGTAAAAGAAGAGCAAGCGATAATCCGGAAAAAACGTTGCATTATGACGGACTGAATCATTGGCCGGCACCGTCAACTATAAGAAGAAGATGCGTTGCAGATTGTTGCACATCCAGAGGCAGGACGGAATGCAAAAAATGCAATGTTGGTTTATGCATTTCTTGCTTTGAAAAATACCACACAATTGAATAATTGAATTTTAAAAAAAACTGTAATTAAATATTTAAACTGAAATTAAAAAATTATTCATATTAAATAGTTATGTATACTTTTTTTACTTAATTTATATAAAAAAAATAAAAATACCCAAGCCTTATTATGTTTTGCTCTTGAAAAGTAAAATGCACAGTTGTGCCCAGCGGTCCCATATGGGACGATGCTTTTCCAAAAAAACTGAGAACAGAATATTGAAAATTAAAACAAATTTATTCTTTCTAAGGCCAATTGACCTTAATTTATGCAAAAAAATCGAAAAAATCCACAAAAATAATTGTGGGACAAATAGGGTTAAC
>OX030949.1:145575499-145648337 GCA_943735915.1 Pherbina coryleti | reverse complement strand
TACTGATGAGTTGGAGTGTCTGCAGACAGTAGTCTGCTGGGTGATTTACTCTACAGTTCTCAAGAAGCTTTTACATGGCATTATTTACTCTCTGTGGTTCGCCATTGTCTGCAGAGAGGTGACGCACTAACAGAAAAATTAATTCAATTGAAAAATCGTTCTGTGTCAGGTGGAAATTGAACCAGGGTTCTCTGGCGAATGGGCCACGCACTCTACCCACTAGGCCACGGCCGCCGACATAATTATAAAATACCTATGTTAAAATGAAATTATATTTGACTTTGTCACCAAACTAACCGGCGCTGTCGAGGCCTCCAAAGAAAATAACGACATCTCTTCAATATCCATTTTTTCAAGTACCTCCTCGAGTTCACACCGTAAATTTTAAATAAAGTCGAAATTGAGTCATTCAAGCCCCAAGACCAGTGTTGCCGGATTTGTTTTCCAACATTAACGGGACAAATGCAAAATATGTAAAAAAAACGAGATTTTGGAAAATTTGACGGGACAATTAATAAACAGAAAGTTATTTTTGAAAAAATGTATTTCAGAAAAAAACAATTTATTTAGGAATGCAGAATAAATATAATTTCAAATGTTGTGCTTCACATATATTTCGCATTCAGATTTTCTTGAAATGTATGTACAGTGTTGCGCAAAACAATAGCAACAAAATCAGTGTGCTGCTACAAAATCTTGTATCTTTTTTAATATTGGGGATACACAAAAATTATTAAAGGAACTAAAGCATATATTCATACATCATATAAGAAACAAATCATATTCAAATTTGGTTTTGTTTTCTTTATTAAATTTAAAATTAATGTGACTATATTCAATTTGTCTGAATGCAAATATGTGTATATGTGTGCTTTGGTATGTAATATGAATATGTGCTTTGGTTCCTATAATAATTTTAGTGTGCTCCCAATATGAAAAAAGATACACGATTTTGTAACAGCGCACTGATTTTGTTGCTATTGTTTTGCGCAACACTGTACATATTATGTAATAGTTCTATCCATATTATGGTCGGCTTACACTTCTTTTCTGAATACCTCAGTTCATGTGAATGCGTATTTGAAATCATAGACATTTTACAACAATGTCAAAAATACGGGACAAATTTTGTTCCGGCGGGACACTTAAAAAATCATGCAAGATACGGGACGTCCCGTGAAATACGGCAACACAACCACGACTGAAATATGGAGCCTCAGCCTCGTCAAAAACAAGCTCTGTAACACAAATATCATTCTCCAATATAACATTTTGACGTAGAATACGTTATTCTCGGAGGTAAGTAGGGTGGTTGATAGTGATCAGGTGTCGGTATTTATATAACTTTTTGAGCCTTTGGTGGGCCTAAAGTACTGATCGTACAATGTTGATGTTAGCACTTGTTGGTCTGCTTGATCCTAATGCGACAAAAATTCATGTTAGAACTCTCTATCTTATATAAATTTTACACAATTACATGAAATATAAAGCCAACATTTGATGTTTTTGTTTGCTTAAACTTGCTACCTATTTATCGACAGTTTCCGGTTTTATCGACAAAACCATCAAATTTGTATGAGAGCCCCCCTAAGGAAAGGTCGGAGGGAATAGCTCTCAAGGGCAAAAATGTTCCTTTTGCAAAAGTAATTGGGGTCGGTCATACATATTAACCCTTTCCGGCACTCTCTTAAAGGTCATATGCTCAGGTGTAGGGAATAAATAAACAAAAACCATAAAATTTGTATGGGAGCCCCCCTAAGGAGTGGTCGGAGGGAATGGGTGTTATAGGCAAAAATGTTCCTTTTGTTAAAGTAATGGGGGTCGGTGATACATATTAACCCTTTCCGGCACTCTTTTAAAGGTCATATGCTCAGGTGTATGGAATAAATAAACAAAAACCATAGAATTTGTATGGGAGCCCGCCTAAGGAGTGGTCGGAGGGAATAGGTGTCAAAGGCAAAAATGTTCCTTTTGCAAAAGTAATCTGGGTCAGTCATACATATTAACCCTCTCCGGCACTCTTTTAAAGGAATAAATATTTTGCTAAATAGTTTTTAAAAAAGATCATCAAAAGCGAATTGACTAATTCTACGTCTTGTGTTACGACATAGACGAAACTACTGTATCTTTTTTCTTATTTTATTTTATTTAAATCAGTGATCATCAAAGCCTATGCCCGCGGGCATTTGAGATTTTGTGCTTAAAAGCTTTCTGTATCAGTGTTGCCAGAATGGCAGTTTTGCCTGCAAATGGCAGTTTTTTTAACTTTGAGCAGTTTGGCAGTTAAAAAGACAAAAATGCAGTTTTTCCATTATTTATGAAGTTTTTTAAGGTAAAATGCAGTTTTTATGAAAATATAAAATCTTATGTAGTTATCATAAATTCTCTTTACCAAAACATTCATTATGGTTCAATTTCTTTATTAAAGCAG
Organism: Pherbina coryleti; assembly: GCA_943735915.1. Classification (NCBI taxonomy): domain Eukaryota; kingdom Metazoa; phylum Arthropoda; class Insecta; order Diptera; family Sciomyzidae; genus Pherbina; species Pherbina coryleti. The sequence continues at coordinate 145,645,906 of OX030949.1, read as the reverse complement.
CCTTGGTTTAAGCTTCAGCAGCAGTTTTAAAAGCTCCCTCCTTTATACTTCAGCAGCAGCTTTAAAAGCAGCCCTGCTTTAAGCCATAAAACGTGCAGTGTTAACGAATTTTCAATATAAATTCATCTAGCTGACGACTTTTAATATCGACTTTTTGTTTTGTAAAAAATAAAAAAAAAAAATGGATGAAAATTTAATGTGAAGTTGAATTTGTATTAAAAATTCATTAAAACTTCATTTTTTATGACATAACTTCTGAACACTTCAAGAGCTCATCTTCATTTTATATCGTTGGAAAGGTAATATGAGGAAAGGATATATGAAAATAATGAAAATGAAAAAAAAATTAGGGCACCTGTCGCTGGCATTTTAAATACTTTTATATTTTTTCCTTAAAATAGACGTAGTAACCTTTTCAGTCATATCCCATTTGCGAAAATCGGATTTAAATTGACTGAGCTATGTTGTTTCAAAGTAGACCCCATTTTGGCCGCGAAAAATTATTCTAAAAATTTATAACATTGGATTTGGTTATCTAATCAAGATAAGCCAATCCAAGAAAAAACCAAATCGGAGATGGTCAGTGCAACTGACATTACACTTCAATGTGAAATAGGGGATGTGTAAAAAACATTAATTAAAATTACCTGAATTACTTCTATTAAAAATGATCTCATATGTGAATTAAATACACGAATCTTTTTATATATTAAATACAACCATATATTTTTCATGTTTTTTTATAATTTTATATACCAATGACGTTTTTAGAATGGCAGTTTTTGTGTCCAAAATGCAGTTTTTTTTTCAGATTTAGCAGTTTTTAAAAAAAAAATCTGGCAACACTGTTCTGTATACATATTAACTCACGGACGAGCACTGAACTGCGTCAGTATCTATTGAAATTTCATGCAGAACAGACCTACGGCACATGCATGCTTGTTAAATTGTTTTTTTTTGCTGCGCATACGCAACTTATGCTACACTCATAAAAAAAAATCATTTTTTGCTATTTCTATGCAAAATGTCTCTACTTGAATGGGAGTTGCAATGCTTTTTTGCAGAAAATATTTTTTTCTGAACCTCAATGTATGATTAAATTAAATCAAAAACGAAAAAGCCTAAAGAATTAAAAAAAAAGCAAAAAAAAAGGCAGTTTCGTTACTGCCTACATAAATTGAAATTAAATTATAAAATTAACCTTTACTATTTTACTAGTTTTCTCCTTTTTTGTAACAGTGCATAAAATACTGAATTTTAATATGTTTCTTCGATATGAATTATGTTATTATGAACAGTAGTAAGCATACGTAAATCGAAAAATTTTTTAAAAACATTTCCCCCTCACGCTTCTCCCATAGATTTTTAATACACCAGATGAAAATTATTTCCGGCGCCACTGAATAATCAAAGAAGCGAACCAGACGATGGTCTTGCATGAAAGCTGGACTGAGACTCAAATAGTATTTTTTTTCAGTGCAAAGCTTTCAATGAGCTTTTATACATAAACAAAGTATACTTGTATAGAGTTTGATGACCACTGATTTAAATCCATGGATGACTTCTGGAATTCACTTCACAACTACGACTGAAAGCTAAAGCAAAGAAAACAAGAATAACCCAGCGTATAGCAATTGCAATACCTGATAGAATCTTTTGTGAAATAAGATCTATGTTGTTTTGAAATGTAGGGAATGAAGTCATAACTGACTTTAGAATTAGAAGCATTTCCATTCAAGCTTTCTGAAAACTTCCCTGAAATTGTCCAATCTATGAATATTTTGTTTTGTTTCAATCTCAGACCTGAAAATTCTCCTGAGTTTAGAAGCGAAGATGCAATTCTATTAAACGATTAGGCCGTTGTTATACAAACACTCACGATCACATCACGGACACGCATTGTTGTTGTTTCAATGTAAAAGGGAAATTTGAGAGAGTGAGCTAGGAAATTTATTTCGCTCAACGGTTGAGATCAGAAGTGAAGTCGTAATGGCACCAACTTAATTTGGGCATTTTCAAAATAAAACTCTCCCAAATATAAAAATAAAAACAATGCGAAGTAGCCGGGGCGTCATTTTTCATTTGGAGTCATGGAAGTGACGTCCAGGAGATGCATGATGGACGTTGTAATTCTATTAGCATGGTACTAACGTCCTGAAAATTATCTGCTGAGCATCAATTCTATGAACCTCGACCCCATTACCATGGGGCAACGTGGAATTAAGCCTATACGGCAGGTATCCGCGTTTCAATAATAAGGAACTTCAATACTATTATAGTACAAAAGCAGTACTTTTCTTCAAAAAATTTACTTATTAACTACTTAAACGCTCAACTCTTTAATTTCATCACCCAACAACACTGTTTTGCGCTGTAAACGCTAAATCGACACCGTGCAAGAATGAACATATTTTGCAAGCTGTTCCAAATATTCATCCACTCACACTCTCAATGTTTTTTTTTTTTTTTTTTTTTTTACAGTTTCACATTGAACGCAACAACAAAATCGCTTGCACGCCGGGCAAACGGTCACTGTGTAATAGGGTTCCATCAAATAACAATATCCTGTGGTTTTTCGCCTCACATTATATTCTTTTTTCACTCTTTCTCTCTCTCTCTGTCGCTCTCTATCTCTCTTTCTTTCTCTCTTTCTTTTCATTTTGTTTGCATTTGGTTTTTTTTTTTTTCATTTGCTATTATTTAATTTTGCACTCACTTTGAAATGTATTTGAAAAGTTCTTGTAATTCCCAACATGTTCTCATGATTTCCTTTTTTCTTTGTTGTTGTTTTTTTTTAGAGTCGTTTTCCTTTCAATCGACTTCCAAATGAGAATCTGTGCCACAAGTGTGGAGAAATTTACAATTTATTCTTTATTTTTTGATATGCTAAAAGCATTTTTAATGTTGTTTTGCCAAACCCGTCAATCTTTGGAATGTTTTTTTTTTTGTATTTTTGGTTTGCTGCTGAACTACACAAAAAAAAAATAACGTTTCCATACAACATTGAAACACAAACACACACACATATATATAGCATTAAAAAAAGTCAGAAAACCATTCTGAGTAATAAAAAAACAAACGTTGAAGTCTTAAAGAAGTTTGCTTTTTTATGTTCTTGGCTTTCGTAGCTTTATAGCGCAGATGGTGCTACAACAAATTCGCTTGGTTAAAACGGAAGGCGCATTGAAAATGTTCAATTCTCATTCATACTAACGAATTGGTATAATTTTTATTTTCAAACCCGTCATTAGCTTTTGAAGTTAGCTTAGAAAATTAAACGGCACCATTGTGTAAACTTAGCTAACGACAATGTTTACATCTTAACAGGATTTTTCATTTCGGGTTTCGGAAAGTGCTTCTCTGTCATTTGGCAGCTGTCAAATGTTCATGTTAATCAAACAGGTTTTTGTGTAGCTAAAGGTCTGCCAATATTGAAAATTAGCCACCGAACAACACGTTAAAATTGCTAAATTGTTTGTTTTTGTTAAATGCTGATGTTTCGAAGCAAATTTTCTTCAGCGATGAGGCCCATTTCTTTTTTTTCAAGTCATTGGTTGACTAACAGAAAAAAGAGTATGAGTGGATTTAAGTCATGTACATACTTATATCCACTCATTCTCGTTCACGCACGGCACACAAAGCGATAAAGAATAAGTTATCTGCTGATTGAACCGGTGCAGTGCTCAACTCTCTCATTGAGTGAATGTATTTATTTTGCATGCCATTATGACTCACAACACCAATAAACACTATGAGTTTTGTGTCCACACAATTTGAGTTCAGTGGAATGACTTAAGTACTTAGAATCATTTTTCGTTCAGCTGTCTTGTTATTGATTTTTTTTTTTTTTTTGAAACAAACAATAACTGTTTTGCCAAAAACATAAGTCATAACATAAAATAATACTCAACTAATTCATTTTATCACACGAAAAAGTGAACAAATCAGCATAACAAAGGCATTACACAAAATAATACTTAACTCACTCATATTTATTTTTCTCTCACATGAATAAGTGAATTAACCCATAACCAAGAATGATAGAAACCAGATTACGTGTTCCGCAAATGAGAGAATAAGAACATGACGTCACAAGCGATATTGTCAGACTTTGGAATAATTTTACTCCCACACCCACGCCTAAGAATTTTTTTTTCTAATTTTTATAGTATGTATATAGACCTCATAAACCTATTGGTGCAATAAAATGTTGTCGGTTTCGAATGGTTTAGGAGATAAATATCTTAAAACTTTAAAAAATTCATATTTTTCGTATACAAAAATATTCATATTTTTATACAGATGTGCAGATATTTGACTTTACTTTTTCAAAAGAATTTATTTTCAATTTCGTCAATTTGCCTAAGAGATCGCACATTTGTATATGTTTTTGTCAAGCAAAAGTACTGTGTGACGTCATGCACTCAGATGAGAAAGAGAGCATTAGATAACGGGACTTCGGAACGCGTTATCTTGTTTCTACCATTCTTGACCCATAACCAGCTATGGGCAGAGAGCGCTTTGGGAGCGTTGAGAGCAAGAATTGAGAGCAAAGGCTTATGTAGCAACACAATACGCAACAACAAATCAAAGACAAAAGCCAAACACAGAAGCTTTAAATGTAGTGGTGCCAATACCCGCCCATAACTAATAGAGTAATAATTTGCCAACACAAGTGCGTGTAGGAATACTATGAGTATTTTTTGGTTTTAGTGGGAATGAGTCAAAGTATTTTGTTGAGTTGGTATGAGTACATACTTGCACCAATAGTCATGGTCGAGTATGGGCACCACTAAATTTAAAGCTTCTGTGTTGTTTCTGTGTTTGTCTTTTGTCTTTGATTTGTTGTTGCGTTTTGTGTTGCTACCAGTGTTGCCAGATTAAGGTAAATTTCCCGTATTGAGGTAATTTTCAGCTCATTTTTTGGGCAGAGGTAAAAAAGGTAATTTTTGCCCAAAAGTGGTAAATTTTGCGAAAATAATAATTTTCTTAGACTTGTTAATGTTTTGAGTTATTGACAGTACCGTTAGCTCTCTGAACATACTCACAAGCAATATTCTTGTGAATCATCCTGTGTTACAAAAAAAAAAAAAAAAAAACAAATCTGAAGTATTCATCTCTAGTTGCTGAACTGATCCCTTTTACATTGGTCAAGAATTGAAAGTAATTTTTCGAGTTTGTTGGCCGCGGCGAATTGGCTGAGAAGAAAGGGAGAAAAATTGTTGGGTACGCTTGTGTTGTACCGTCAATTTTTTGGGTTCAAAAGAGAACGTAAAAAAAAAATTACTTTCAACTCTTAACCAATTTAAAAGGGGTAAGAGAAACAAGTGAATTAAATTCAAAAATAGCAAAACAAAATAGCCGGTAAGTCTCGGTTTATGCAAGTCAAAAGTTAACAGTCAACTTGTTGGTGAGAGAAAATATATGTATACTAACACAAAAAATTATAACGGTTCTTAATCATTTAAAAATTTTTAAATTGTTTTATTTTGGGAAAAGGTAAATTTTCTCCGAAAAAGGTAAATTTTTTTCCAAAAAGTGGTAAAATTCAGTTCGTCTCTCTGGCAACACTGGATGCTACATAAGCCTTTGTTCTCAATTCTCAAAGGCTTATGACTTAAGTATACATACTTATTTCATTAGTACTCATTGCAGATCTCTGGTGGATTCGTGAAGAAGCAAAATTGCCGTCTATGGGGCTCTAAAAAGCACCAAGTGATTGTCGAGGAGCCATTGCATCCGCAAAAAGGAACTGTCCGGTGTGCATTATGGTCTGGTGGTATCATCGATGCGTCAATCGAAAACGGTCAAAGAGCAACCATTACAGGCAATTCTGAGCGCTATGGCCGTATGTTAACCAATTTTTTTTTTTTTTGCCTGAAATTAATGATATGAATCTGAACAATATGTGGTTTCAACAAGATGGGGACATAATAGCACCAATTAGGGTTTTGCTGAAGCAGATATTTCCAGGACCACTTATTACCAGATTTGGCGATGTCAATTGATGCCTGTGAACTTTCTAGGAGCTACGCCAAAGATCGTGTTTACATGAAACATCACATCAGAAACCAACATTCGTCACGTCATAGCCGAACAAGTGCCCAAATTATGCATAAAAATTTACTCAAAAAATAGCCGTATATTACCTCAAAAGAAGTCCTGCAAAAACTCATGTGGAGGTCATTTCCAATGATATTGTTTATTGTATAATGATATTGTTTCAACTTATAATGGCAAAATCCATTAAAAAATTATATCAAAATGAAAATTTTACCGATATCTGGATTTTTAGTGTTTTTAAAACTTTACTTTTTTTACTTTAAAATGTATAGCCCGTTATTACATATAACATATATTTCGGTGTGAAGTCAATCGGAAATGTCAGGCCAAACTAAAGACAATATAGACATAATAAATCTTATGTCGAGATACAACGATATAGTGACATCGATATAGTGACGAAAATCAGGCTCTACTTCACGTGGTAGAAGACCATTTTAAACTCTTTTCATGCGGTGCAACAAATGCTAATATTTTTTTAACGCATTCAGCAGAAGTAAATCCATTCACAATGATTAAATTGAATTCCATTAAAAGTCACTATACAAAAAATACCGTATCTCATTCAAATATGGGTCGATCCTGGTTTTTTAATAACAATTTTACAATACAAAGGTCAAACCTGAAAAAACCTGAAAAATTTGAAAATATTATCTTTATTCGTTTATTGGGACCGGACGTTAAATCTAAATCCGGTATCAGATTCTTCAGCTTCTTTAACATAAAAGAAGGTACTTTTGTGTTTTGTTTTCGTAAATTTGAAATGCATTAAAAAAATTGAAATACATTTAATGTAAAATTACTCTCCGAAAACCGGATTTTTGGACAAAATCGGGTTCTAATTTACTTCATTTGCAACCATCGCGTTTTTCAGGGGGGTGCACTGATGATTCCATACAAAGTAGCATTTGACTTGGTCTAATAGACATGTGTTATTCATTGATAGCACTGACCAATACATGAAGTGTGCTGTTAATTATTTGTCACATTGTTTCATAATTTTTCCGAATGAAATATCTCGATATAATATTGTTTAGTCTCGAATCTTCTCCCGACCTCGTTGCACGAACTTTAATATTTAATTTACATTGTTACATTATAATCCTTACAATATTTCTTTTAATAAATAATATTAAATTAACGTTTGGCTATTCGTGATTTTCAGTTCAGAAGTGGGATAAAAATCCAAAAATATGTGAACGCGCGTCGGTGAAACAAATTAATTTTAGCGAACGAAACGCAGTTTCGCAAAGCAATCGGCAAAAAGTGCATTGAGTGAACGAAGTGAAAACCGCTGAACAACGGAGTTCCAACTGCAATAAAAAAAGAAAAGAAAAAAAAAAAAAATCTTAAAACAAAAAAAAAAAAAAAAAACGAACGGAAAATCTCTGTCAACTAGACAAGTGTTGCTATGAACAATTGAAATATTTTGAATAAACGGAAAAACGAAGTTTTAAATTCAGCGGTCAAAATATTTTAAAATAGCGGGCAATGCAAAGATACGTAAAGCAAAAAACGAACGCACGAAAATAACGAACCTAAACGTTCGTTTTAAAATAACGTTTTAAAGAAAGAAAACGATATTTGCGGAGTTAAAAAATAAACGTTGTTTTGAGTGCGAGCTGTGCAATAAAACGTAAAAACTGTAATAAATATTTAATAAAATGCCGGCAATAAATTCATTAAGAATCGATCAGCTGAAGCAGTTGCTCGGCAAAAGAAACTTGGCCACTAACGGTTCTAAGGCTGAGTTAGTAAATCGTTTGGTGAACGCAGTAGAAAGTGACGAAATCGAAATAGAAGATGTCAATGTCGGTCTACAAGAACAAATTAATGACATCCGAGACATGATACAAAATCTTGTTGCGCATATGCAGCCAAGTGCAGCGCAAAGTGTGTGCGTGACAAATGATCGTGGTGTCGGTGTGAGTAATGAGTCAGCGTCTCAAATGTCGAATGTGCGTAGTGGATATTCTGTTAGGGAAATTGCCGAAACAATCCCAGAATTTGATCCGTCAAAAGATGCGATGTTCTCCGTGGAGCAATTTGTAGCGCGCGTAGATAAATCGATTAGTGCGTATAACTGGGATGAAAAGTGCGTGTTATTGGCTATCTATAGCAAACTAAAAGGCCCAGCGAAAATGTGGTTAGACGCGTCAGAAGAACTTTATTTGAATTGGAATGATCTTGCTACCGCGCTGGTTGAGGAGTTCGGTACATCGCCAGACGAGGCAGACATTCATTTCAAAATGAGCAGTGCTGTGCGTGAAACGAATGAACGAATAACGGACTATTGTTTTCGTATGAGCGCGTTGGGTAAAAGATACAAGCTCAGTGAATCCGCTATAATTAAATATACACGCGAAGGACTTAAACATCGTGAACTACAAATAGCAATTGCTGCAACTCGCTTTTCATCAATGAAAAATATGCGTGAGACCCTTGATGATTATTTTAAAAATTGTGCAAATTATTCGGCTAATCGGTTTGAAAAAAATAAAAGATACGAACGCACTGACGAAAACAAAAGCAAAAATACAGACGTAGGACCAAAAGGTGTCGTGTGTTTCAATTGTTCAGAAGTCGGTCATATATCGAGCAAGTGTTCAAAGCCCCAAAGACGCCGACGTTGTGTTGACTGTCAAAAAGTGCATCCAAAGGGAGAGCCCGAAAATTGTGGAAAAAATTGGGCGACTGTGCGTGAAGCTATGTGTACTGGTGATGAAAATTTTACAAAATTAGTTCATGTTGGTGGCAAACAACTCAGAGCTTTCATTGATACTGGCAGCCAGTGCCACATGATAAGGCGCGCTGTGGCGGATGACATTTTGTGCATACGCGAAACATGTTCTATGAGGATAAGCGGGATATGTGGTGTCATGCATTTTGCAAACGAGAAAGTGATAACTGAATTAAAAATTGACGATTTAACAATTGAAATTGGACTTTATGTCGTAGACAATGAAATGTTGTCATCAGACGTGCTTTTAGACCAAAACATTTTTTACAACAACAAAATAAGTGCAGCATTTGAAAACGGGGAAATATTTTTCTCAAACAACGCATCTCAAAAGAATCGTGAGTATATCGAAGCGAATAAACAAATGAAAGAACGCGTGGAAATAAATGAATGTGTTCTGGCTAATAAAATGAGTATGTCAATCGTAGAATCAGATATTCAATCTGGTTCCGAAGATGGTTCCACCAAAGAAAGTCTAATACAGCTACTGAACGATTTTGATGATGTTTTTGCCAAAGATCCCAGCGAAAAAGCACCATATCGTGTACCAGAGCCAAAGAAAGCAGTCATTGCTCAAATAATTAATGAATTATTAGGTAACGATATTATCGAAAAATCCGAAGCGTTCAATAAACAACCAGGTGGCAGGAAAGAGGGTGAGTACCACTACAATGATATGCAACCCATTCCTTTCAATACGATACATATCGATCACCTTGGACCGTTCCCAAAGAGTACTAAGCAGAATGAGCACATCATCGTGTTGATAGATGCGTTTACAAAGTATACGGTTATTAGAGCGGTTAAAAATAAGTCCACAAAACACGTCATAGATGTGTTGAACGAAATGACTGGTTATTTTGGTATGCCAGAACGTATTATCACTGACCGTGGCATTGCGTATACATCAAAGGAATTCAGAAAATATTGTCAGGAGCACAATATAAAACATGTTCTTGATGCCGTGCGTACCCCTCGAGCCAATGGGCAAGTCGAGCGCGTGAATCGTACTGTCTTGTCTATGCTTAGACCTTCAACAGCCGACGATCGTCGCTGGGACGATCAACTTCGCAAAATCCAGTGGATGCTGAATACGTTGAAAAATGCGACAACTAATCGAACCCCACACGAGTTGCTGTTTGGCTTTCAACCGCGCGATATACTGGCCAACAAAATAATTCAAATTCTTCAAAACGACGACGACGCAAAAGAAGCAGATAATTTGCAAGTTATTCGCCAAGAAGCTGTACAACGAATTGATAACCAGCGGGCTAAAGCGAAACTAAGGTTTGATAAGTCACACGCAAAGCCGACCCTTTATCATGTTGGTGACTTAGTGCTATCCGTAAATTAACCGGCAAGTACAGGAAGCTCCCGAAAGCTGGAACCACGCTACAAAGGTCCGTTCCAGGTTGTCGAGGTATTGAACAATGATCGTTATGTGGTGGAAGATTTACCCGGTTCCCAACGTAAGCAGCGGCAATTTAAGTTTGTATACGCTTCCGACGGCCTAAAGCCATGGTGTACGTTGCCGATAGGTGAAAACGGCGAGTTAGAATCGACTGATGAAGATGCAGAAGACGGTGATGAACAGCGGGGTCGCTGTAAGAACAGGATGGCCGTCTGTTATTCATTGATAGCACTGACCAATACATGAAGTGTGCTGTTAATTATTTGTCACATTGTTTCATAATTTTTCCGAATGAAATATCTCGATATAATATTGTTTAGTCTCGAATCTTCTCCCGACCTCGTTTAATATTTAATTTACATTGTTACATTATAATCCTTACAATATTTCTTTTAATAAATAATATTAAATTAACGTTTGGCTATTCGTGATTTTCACATGTTTGAACAATATTTGTAAACACCTTTATTTTCGCATACATATGAGTAGTAAGTAACAACTTTACTCTTCATAAGCTTCTTTTACGTAAGCTTCTTTTATTATTGCGTCCCCAAATAACTTTGCGCCTAAGAAAATTCTGCTTTATATTAATTCTGCCCTTGCTTGAATCTTGCAACTACAGATTGCAACGTGCCACATTTTCTAATTTTTTTTTTTAACATAAGAAACCGATATGTATGCAAAACTTAAGTAAAACTGCGTATACGGGTTGTCTCCAGAACGTCAGGATTTTTTTTTTTACAGAGGAACTTTTCAAAAATATTTTTCACCTACAGGCAGAAAAATTACATTTTTGCCTTTGATTGTAGCAAACATATTAGTATTCACCATAAATATATCCCGCAATGCTAACCATATTTTGTTTATTATCCATATTGATATTTTTGTGACAATCATTTCAATGTTTGTTTACAATTCCAGGTAAACGTATTTTAATGGATGTGACAAAAAATATTTTTGTGGAGCAATATGTTTGCAACAAACGTAGTTTGTTTTTACCATGAACATATCACATTTGTCAAAAATATACAACATAGTCGTATTCAATATAATATATTCATTAATGCACCCCACTCTCTAGGGAGGAAAAAAAATTGTCTGGGTCACCCCCTCAAAATAAACTTTGGTTTGTGTTATGATGATTCCCCAAATATTTTGGCTCTAACGATAGCCGTCAGCTAGCTAGAATGGTTCTAAAAAAACCTTTTTGGGAAAATTAGTTACAGTAATGAAAAGCAGCATTCATCACCTTTCCAATGATACCTCGGAATTGAAAATCAGGCAAAAGATGGTGAAGTTATACACTATTTTAATAAAAATTGCAAAAAAAAAAAAAAAAAACGGAAAAAATAACAAATCATTGCAAAAAACTAAGTATTCTTTATGTTGAGGCAAATTTTCCAAATTTTGCAAAGAACTCTGTAATTCTTTGATTTACACTATTTGTGGCAATTCTTTTTACTAAAAATATCATGGCAAATAAAGAAATTATCTATGCATAACGCGATTTTTAGAGGTTTTTTCGAACCACTCTAGCTAGCTGACGGCCATCGTTAGAGCATAATATTTGGGAAATCATCATAACATAAACCAAAGTTCATTTTGAGGGAAATACCCGGACAACTTTTTTTTGTAAGGCGTCTTAATGTTCATGTTACATTTCATAACATGTTTATGATAAAAATATTGCTTTTATAATGATATTATAACTGAAAATTCGTGTCGGCTTCGGTAGTCGAGTAGGCAGCGTGTTCGACCTCCACCCCAGAGGTACCGGGTTCGAATGCCGGCTCTCTTTTTTTTAATAATTATATATGGGCATAGCAAACATAATATATTTACTGCAACAAACTAGCATAGTTGCCAGTGAATAAGATATATAACTGGCAACAAATAAACGTGCTTACGACAAACAATTAGGTAAATATATTTTTTCTGCGTAAACAAGGAATCTTGATCTATAAAAAAAGAGGATGGTCTATATGTTGACATAAGGTTTAGATATTTTTATTATCTCTAAGAATAATGGATATCAATGTCCATTTCAAGCTTAATCATTAGATAACATTAAATAATGTCAGCTTTTTTCTTTGAAAAAAATTTAACACCGCGGAAAGAAAATACCAAGCATTCTATGAAAACTAGAATAATTTGTTTGATTTGAGAAATTGATTTTCTTTGAATTGAGAACAATTTGGTTGATTCAAATAAGCAATATTCTTAAGTACAGAATGTTTTTCTTGGTATAAGAAAGTTTATTTTCTTATTATAATGAAAATTCTTCAGCAAAGTTGTAGAATAACTGATCATAAAACACTACTCGAATATACTAAATATATCTTGTAGACGTTAACATGTTTCCAAGTAAAGTAACATATAAGACACTGCGCCTTCGAGTCATGACATAGTTTTTCAATCAGCACCATCTTAAGCATGTTTTCATGTAAACATGTTGTGAATTATAAGCATGACAATATAAGTTCAATTGAGAAAAATTTGCTTGATTTAAATTGTAAGCAAATTGTTGAAAACTGAAATAATTCTCTACGATTGCTTAAATTTAGAAAATATTTGCTTAATATAAGAATATTACTTTCTCTCCGTGATGTTAAGACAAACTATTTGTTTTAAGTTACTCAAATTTCAGCTTAAAAGCTTCATTGGCTCAGCCAAAAAATAGAAATTTTAGGTTTCGTATCACTACAAATTTTTAATATTCTTATTTTTATTTTGATTAAAAAAAAAACAATAAACAACTCATCAAAATCGTTGAATTTTTTAGAGTGAAAAACATTCACTTTATTGTTTTGTAAAACCAATGAAGCCTTAAGTCTAAAATTTGAGTACGTTAGCATAATACTAACGTCCTCATCTCACATTTTTTTTTCACAGAAATTGGTTTAACATTTTCAAGGTTATTTAGAGTTTAAAGTTGAAAAGGACCATTGGTGACAATTATTCTAGTAGATTAAAAAAATAGAGACCGTCTTCCTTCATTTCATTCCATTTGACTCCATTTAATAATATTTCAATAATCCTTATGTATAAAAAATATTTTTGAACAATGTATGTGTTTGAAAATTCCTTTTAAAATATATTCTGACGTTGGCTTAGCTCGAGTCTAGCGTGCGTAAACATTTATTCATGTGTAAAGAGTACTGCAGCACGGTGTTATAGCTTCTATTATGTCTGCTCATACAAAACCACTCAATGAAATTAGATTAATTCCAATTCTTAAATTGTGCATATTTAGAACTTTTGATGCTACAATTTAGAAAGAGGCATGTTTAGTATAGATGTAAATTCGTAGATATAAAGAGACTTTTTTTAAGCCAGTACTAACTTTGTGCTTTGAACAAAACACATGAAATTTCATTAACACGTTCGCGGACGCTAAGAATTTGAGAGAGCTTCAAAAATGTACACGCAATTATTTTTGGAACTAGTTGTAATATCCGAAATCTGATCAGACGTATATTATAAGAGTAGTCAGAACATCGTATTTTAACCCTTAATTACAATTAATGTTATAGCATCCACTACGATATAGATAATATCTTTCAACTATAAATATTAAATTTTTGTTTCAAATTAAATGAATAAAAATTGGCTTTAAAATTTAAATGCTATAGCATTCACGTCATTTTGGATCACTAAAGAAATGAATGCTATAGCATTCACGTCCGCGAACATGTTAAAAAGCCATTTATTTATAGAGGGAAAACATTCTTCCGGAGGTATGAGGTCTTCATAGATACGTACGACCCGTGCCATACGCATGCACGATTTACATTCTAAAAAGTTCCCGGATCAGCCGGACTGATAGAATGCACCTACGTTCTAAAACATACCCCCTGTTGGAAAATATAAGCGTCCACTAAGCACAATTGCTTGGCCTTTCAGCGGAAATTAAAATTAAATAAAGTAAAATTTGGAATTTGAGAATTTTTGTGCTTATTTAAATAAACATCATCGAATAATAGAACATTCTTAATAATACGAAGCAATTCCAGACAACATCCAAAGTAATTTATTAGACCATATATAACTTCATTTATAATTGTTGTCATTCAGTTTAGGGCCATTGTCCAACCCAAGATCCTACGTGGAAAAGAGATGCAACTCTCAAACACCAATACCAAACTTAGCACAGATATACAAGTATATATTGTGCAGGCAGAATATATTTATATATTCAGGTCACTAACATAAGGGAACATCGAGCTAAAGTAATTATTTCGATATGCATTTGGGCCAAAACGCAGGTAAAAACTTGTATGGAAAAGAGATAAACTCTGACTCACCAAACCGAGAGACACGGTATACATGGTCCAATTTCAAACTTGGGAGGCTATAGAACTAAATATCTAAAATAATTTCATGAAAAAATAAAGCAACGAAACTGAATAAAACGAAAACTTAAAGTATCTATCATATTCGATGATGCTTATTTGTTAAATCGTAAAATCTACACAATTATCGCGAGTTATATTTGTTATCACAATGAATGTGTTAACTATTCAAATGTAATATCATTTTGAGTTTTAAGACATCCACCGAGTCAGAAAAATTTATCAAGTTCAAGTTGCCATTGAAATCACTACACATACATCGCAAAGGGTCGTGAAGGGTATAATTAGAAGTGCACTGACTCAACTTAAAAAGCTGGAAATGTCTGTCTCTGCCCCTAGGGATGTTGAAGTTTAATGAAGAAAGGAGGTATTGTGAGTCTTTATCGCCACTGAGTAATTTGTATAAAAATGAGACATTGAGCATAATTCTTCTGCTTCTTAAGGAAGGCAGGGAAATAATTTTAAGGCGGGTTTCGTAAGGGGGAAGAATATTATTGTGGTTCCAACGATAATGTAAAGCAAAAAGTAAGAATTGTTTTTTAACCGATTATAATGCGTCGATGTGGACATTGTATTGAGGGTTCGATATTACGGATACATATTCAAAAATTGGTCTAACAAGAGAGATATAAAGTATTTTAGTAGTGAAAGGATCGTTGAATTCTTTAGCCCATCTTTTAATGAAACCAAGGATACCTCTAGCCTTATTTAAATAAATAAATAAATAAATAACTGGCCCTTTCAGCCCTTGAAAGGACTTTGACCTTGCATTTTATGATGAATTGCCTTATTTACCACTTGAAGATTGAAACGAAGTTTAGTATCCATAATTACACCTAAATCAAGAAAATTGTGTACAATTTCTTAGTTAGTATTATTTATAGTGTAATTTATTCCAACAGCAATTCGACGTGAGAATGTCATTTGCTTACATTTTTTTAAGTTTAATTTAAATATGTTTAAATTACACCACTCCACTAGACTATTTAAATCCGACTGTAAGAGTTGTTGTTCTTCAGGTAATTTGTAAGTTAGGAAGAGTTTTACGACATCGGCGTACATTTAGACTGTACAGTGTTTTATTACAGAAGGAAGGTAATTTATAAACAGTAAAAATAAAACCGGACCAAGATGTCTTTCCAGCGGAACATCCGCTGTGACCAAAATATTTTTTGACATAGATTTCTTATATAAAACTTTTTGAGAACGATTCGACAAGTTAATCCAATGTAATAATTTAACGGGGAACCCAATTAGATAAAGCTTTTTCAGAAGAAGATAATGATTAACACTATGGAAAGCTTTGCTAAAGTCTGTATAAATAACGTCAGTCGGTCGTCCTAAAGTAAAACCTTTAATGACACGCGTAGTAAACTCCAAGAGGTTAGTTGACGTAGATTTTCCTTTTAAGAAACCATGTTGAGAGGTGGAAATGGAGGAAGATATGACGTGGATTATTTGATCAGTTATAATTTTCTCAAATAATTTAGGGATTGCGCTTAGTTTTGCGATACCTCGATAATTGGAAACATCAATTTTTGAGCCAGATTTATGAAGAGATATTTTAGAAGATATTCTCCATATATAGGGAAAATGACCACTGTGCAAGGATGTGTTAAAAATATTTGATAGAGGAGAACACAAACTAATAGAACAATGTTTTAAAATGCAGCTCGGGATTTCGTCAGGACCCGTCGTAAAAGAAGATTTAACTTGTCGAAGGTAATGCATAACTATATTAGAATCTATTACGGGGGTTTCAAAGGAGTTTATTGGTGGAAGGTAAGGATATTCAAGACTCCTGCTAAATGGAACATCAGAGTAAGTTGTTTTAAAGAAGTTTCCAAACATGTTGGAAACTTCGACGTCGCAAGATGCTTCTTCATGATTGAATTTCATAAGAGATGGAAAACTGGAGTTTTTTCGTTTTGAGTTGACAAAAGTATAGAAAAGTTTCGCATTATCTTTGAATTTAGATTTTATTTTTGCTATATAGGCAGAGTAGCATTGTTAATTTAATAGTTGATATCTATAACGACAAGAGGAATAGCAAGCGAAGTCTAAATTAGAGCCTGACTTTTTTACATTGGTCGAGAGTTGAAAGCAATTTTTTTGACGTTTTCTTTTGAACTCAAAAAGTTGAGGGTACAACACAAGCGTACCGTCCATTTTTTCCCCATTCTCAGCCAATTCGCCGCAATTAGCCCACAAATCCGAAAAATTGCTATCAATTTTTGACTAATGTAAAAGGGGTCTTTGCTAAAAATAGAAATGCGTACTAAAGCGAGCAGAAAATAAAGAGAGGAAGAAAACTATTGCGTTGTGTTACTCGTTTTCGTTTCTAGAGTTTGTTGTCACGATCGCAACTACAACAAAAATCAAAGATAAAAACTGAATTGATTCAATTGAAGTAAAAATAATTGAACCAAATCGTAGCAACCAGTAAAGATTGAACATTTTTATACATTTGCCCTTGCAAGTCTAAAACATAGAGAGAAAAAGATTGTTTTGTTTATCTCTCAGATCTCATAAAGCATAAAAGTGAGAGGAAGTGTTTTATATTGCAAAAACGAAACATTTCTTTTTGCTTTTCTCACTCATCTCTACTTGCTTCGGTTTGTCCCGATTATACCCCTTTTAAATTGGTCAAAAATTGACGTTAATTCTTTGCTATTCCCTTTTAAACTTACCCTCTGGATGTGGGATGAACTTTGCCAGGCTGTCTAAAGCCAGGAAAAGGAGGATGGTTTCTGGCAACGGCTTCACCCTATCCTGAGTGGTAGCTCAACGTCGCGAGTTGCGCTGTCGATTTCGACCAATGAATGTGGATGGTGATCAACTTTAGCTATCCATAAAATTGACACTGTTGCGTTCCAATACTGGTAACTATCCATACACTACCTATAGTAATTAATTAAATTAAATAAACGGAGTGGTTTCTTTTTAAATCATAGGTAATTTTGACACTGACAGCTGTTTTCCGCTCGAAATCTTGACATTAAGTCAGTATACCTCCGCGGAAAGAAATTTTTTGCTTTACGTTTGAACAACGTTGGTTAATATTGGAAACTCATTTCCAAAGTGAGTGCTGTGTACACCGAGACAAAAAGCAATAGTAAAATCACCTAAGTCGGCTTAGGTAAAAATAATTGTATGGACATTAGAAACTTATGCTTATTCACCAAAGTAATATATTGTTTAATACATTGCTTTGAGAGCATTTACTTCGATACCCTGCCAAAAAAAAAATGTTTGATTCACCCAAGCCAAGAATATAACATTTTAATCAATAGTGTAGGTAAATCACCGAAAACTTTGACACTTTATCAAAATGGTATGAGCAAAATTTATCGCTGAATACTCGCGGTTTGTTATGGTTCTCGATTAGTTTTTGTAATGAAAATGATATAGCCTACATGTTTAGCCAAAGCGCAATGCTTCGTAAGTGCATTTCTTCGCATTTAATTAGATTGTATGTTTATATTATTTACCCTGTATATTTATTTATCTAATTAAATTTTCTTAGTTCAACAAAGTTTTTTTGTTCGGCAGAATAAGCAAGCACGCTCATATAAATTGTCGAAGCTAATGTGTAAATTACAAAATACTTCCCTAATTTATCATCCAAATCAATATCGGTAAGTTCACATGTAAAACTTAGGTGTTTTGCCCAAAAACTTAGGGATCTGAAAACTGCCAAAGCCATCGTATAAATCATACTATGTTTTTTATTAATTTTACATAAGCTTTTTTCTCGGTTTAGCACAAACAGTGCGTTATTTGAAAAGAAGTTTTGGCCGAAATGAAGCACCCACCGCGCCTGCTATATCTGTTGTACCCCTGTATCTGGGGCTCGGAAAACCCGCACGTTATTTTCAAGAAGCCGATGCATTGACAGAGAGTTGCAGTTTGGTGCATATTGTGGAGTGGTGGCATCACCACTTTTGCGCACCAAATTCCCAAATCGTGTTATCAACCGTCTTGGCGATGTCAATTGGCCGCTTCGAAGCTGCGATTTGACCTCTTTGGACTTTTTTTTTGTGGGGAGCCGTACACAATTCGGAAACGATTCAAGCACTTAAGGCCAATATCATCCAAGCAATCCGTGAGCTTCAGCCCAAAACCATAAACAAGGTCTTGGAAAATTGAAGTCTCAGAATGCGCTACTGCGAAGCCAGCCGAGGAAGCCATTTTTTTTTTTAGCTTTGAAGCAAGTATTTTAGGTGGAATACCTATTCAGTCAAGTCTGCCTTGGTTCGAAATGGGCTGATAGATTAGTGGGAAGGAAAGGTCAATCAAGTGAAGCACATGTAAGATGTTCTAAGCGTGGTGGAAAGCCAAGGAAACATGTAAATTTGAATCAGAGGGAAGTGTTATGCCTTCACCTCAGTCAATTCAAGTTATAAGGCAATCTCATCCACAAACTCCTCTACTATCCACTACAACTTTAAGTCGTATATATTGATGAACTAAACATATGGACATAATTTAATTTAGTTCATTTTATTGCATTTTTAAAAAAAAAAACTTGTATTTGGCTCACCCTGTAGTTAAAAACCAAAAAACAAAAAAAAAAAGTTAAAATCTCCTAATGACAAAACTCTTTTAAAAACTCTTGAGTGCGAACAAACTTTCGAACAAAAGTAAATAAGAGAATGGGGAGAAACCATAAAAGCCAATAATTAATTTTTAATTATTTAGAAAATAAAAAAAGCGGTTGTATGTGTGAGTTTCCATTAGCGCGATTTTATCGCCAGTATGGAAGGGACAAAACACATGTTATGTCGTCTTTCATGCAAACACGTGAAACATAGTAGTTGTTGCTAAGGTCGCAGCGCTTTGCGTTAATAATCGATGAATTTGATGAAGTTCAAATTGGGAAACGATTACAAAAAAACAATGAGTTGCCTTTCCTTTTCACTCTTTGCTCCATCTATTGCTGAGCTTGGAAAAGCATTACTTTTCTTGTAAAATTTTGTGACTTGAGCTTTAGTAAAGATTCGTAGAAAGTATTTCAATGGCTTCTTGGTATTTGTGTTTTTTTTTTTTTTTATTACAAAGCATTCATTAAATAACGCCTTAGTCATGAGATTGGAAGAAACTTTTTATTTCCCTTTCCTAAAAACTTCATGGACATGACCTTTTAAACGCTATGCCCGCAGGATATTCAATAAAATTCTTATGGAAATATTTTAACGCAACACAACAAAAAACAAAAGCAACAAATGCCGCCAGCATTTCATGCTCTTTCATTCAATTTCCACCAATTCGGTTCTAAGAAAAAATGGTCACTTTTCAAATATTGCCCCAGCGAAAGCTCCTAAAAGTTCATTAATATGCGACAAAGTTTAGCAAACTTAATCCCTTTGCGCTTTATTGTGACCGATTTCGTTACGCTTAATTGCAATGGAATCAATTAATCTTCACCTTTTGACAAAACACACAAAATTAAAACAAAAAGGCAGAACAAAAAAAAAATAGAAGAAACCACTTTGGTAAAACATGGCTTTTACTCACGGAAAAGCGCTTAATTACCGCGGAAAATAAGAAAAATTATACGAAAAACTTTGAACAAAGATATTTTTACATTATATTGAAGATGAAGGGAACGCAAACAAAACAGGCAACAAAACGAAAAAGAAAAAAAAAACAAACAAGGAGAGAAACAAGAAAACAAGAAAAGAAAATCACACAATTAATTGAAATTGAAATTTCAATGCAAAAAAATAAAAAAATTGCATAGGCATTAAGAACTTGCAAGAGATTCTACAGCGGAATAAGTTTTAAGTGTCTCGAATGAAATATAACCGTAAAGATTATAAAAATAACGACCAAAATCAAAACTGACAAACTGTTATGTACCGCGGTAGCAGCTGCTAAAGATTTTCAATTTCTG
Organism: Pherbina coryleti; assembly: GCA_943735915.1. Taxonomy (NCBI): domain Eukaryota; kingdom Metazoa; phylum Arthropoda; class Insecta; order Diptera; family Sciomyzidae; genus Pherbina; species Pherbina coryleti. Next base: position 145,625,444 of record OX030949.1, on the reverse strand, counting down.
AAAACATGCATTTTCCGCTTGAGCAAAAACATGCCAAACACCGGAATGACAAAAATCGATACTAAAAACCATAAAAAACCATGATAAATACTCAATTTATTTGATTGTAGCACGGTATATTGTGTAGTGCCAAAGCGACACAAAGCAGAAGGAAAACAAAAATGTGGCACAGTATTAAATAGGCCGCAGAGGAGAAGTTAAAAAAAAAATATACATACGTATATTAATGGTTGGCCACACCCGCATCAAGTACTCGGGATTTTTTTTTTTCCTATTTTAATGTTAAGTTATAAGTTAGTGGCTTTTGCTTTGAGGGGCTTACTTTTGCATAAACGACGACTTGTGTGAGCTTCTTTTTAATGTGAGCTTTAGTGTGACTGCCTTAATGTTTGGTGGTTTGAGGTTTATGCACTACACTAGCTGCCCAAATTTGAAAATGTTATAAACATCATTTGATACGAATATTTTCTTACTACATTGTGTGGTGGTCCTGTAACTTTAAAATTTCAAAATTTTTTTTTTTTTAAAAATTTAAAATTATTCAAATTTATATGGAAAGTTAATTTCGAGAATCACAAACAATCGTCCTTGGCGGTAGTTAGAAGACAAAAGTCGATATTTTTGCGAAATCAAAGAAAGTGGTGCTGTAGAATATTGTTAGAAGTGAGAGATCGGAGTATCCGCTGGTTTGCCCAGAATCCGTTGCTGCTATAACAGAATGGCTAGCGGCTAACAGCCGTACTCATAAAGATATCTTCAAATAGCTTTAAAACGTTCAATAGTTAAAATTTTGTTATTTATAGAGCATGTTGTAGCTGCTTTGTAGTTACAATAGAAACACTTACGATTTGAAGTGGGAAGAGTATCAATAATGGTTTGTGTATTAGATAAATTCAATGAGTTTTTATTTATTTGTCACAATTTCGTCTTGGTAGAATAACAGAGGTAGACGCATTTCGGACTGCGCTCTCATTCTTATAGCCAAAATTGTCTTTCAATAGTACCCAGCAGTTATTTTGGAGTCAATTGAAAAAGTGAACTAGTTCATTTCTAGCGCAGTTCGCAGTAGCTCTGAAAAAGTACAAAAGGCGTTCAGTGTAGAACAGTTATCTTTGCTTTTGTTTTCAAAAGTATTGCTGACAAAAATAAACGAGTTCTGGCTACTTTTTAAAATTTGCTGCGCACAAGAAAGAATAATAAAAAAAAAATTTTTATAGACAAAATGTTTTCTGGATTATGCACTATGGTCCAGCCGATCACTTTTCTTGACCAAAACTCAATTTTTTTACGATCATTAAATGAATTCTGTTTAAGAGAATCTTATAGCTAACACTTAGAGACAACTAAATTCATATTTTGTTTTATTGAGCGGCAGTTTACCGTTATGTAACAAACCATCGAAGTTGATTCTCTTAAAGTGTTTACAAATAGAATTCCGTGTGCTTTTGTTTTAGTGTCTAGTTCAAGTTGCGTCTACGAACGATAAGCACGTGTTTAGTGAAACCAAAAATATGGATAACGAAGGTGACAGTGAGTATTTTAATTATATAATAGAAAATATTAAAAAGAAAAATGTGTTGGTGCAAATATTTTAGTTGTTCTTTTGGGATAAATTTTGGGTTTTTTTATTTTTTTTGTTTAATTCATATAAGCTTTTAAAATTTTCTCTAGACTTCTTAAGCATAAAAACAAAAACCAAAATTATAAAAGATAGTTTTGTACATTTTGAACAAGCATCAATGCGCAGTTTTGTGCACTTTTTTAAAAATAAAAATTTCTTTCAGACTACTTCAGTTTGCAAAATTCTGAACTATTTAATATTGGCTGACAAAAGAGAAGAGAGGAGGTGAAAAGGGCGGTCTGTTGAATTATGTTATAAACAAAAGTGGATGTGAGGTCATACAAGCAGATTTAAATCATCAGTTGTCAAAAAAATTGAGCCTTTTTTGCATTAATTTGGCAGCAAAGTGGACCAAATGTCACAGAAATTTGAATTTTTTTCAAGCAAAGTATTCGGATTGGCTAAACTCAAAAACAGTCTTCAATATAAATATAGCCACGACAATGTCTACCCCAGAAGTGGAGTGTCAAATGAACGTCAGTTCACATGGAACTGGGCGCCCAAAACTACCGTATTCTGAGAAAAGTGAACGCAGCAAAAGAAGACAGGCTGCAGACTTGTCAATTTCTCAGAGCAACGAAACAGATCTGCTAGTTCGGGCAGCAGCAATTTCGGCTCGAAAAGAAGGTCACGTAGATTTAGCCCGCCGAACTAGTCGTATTGATAATATTTCCGATGTTTTTACTAGAGCCCTCGATACTTCTGATCCACTTATTTCATCATTACGTTTAAGTACCCGTGCACACCAACGCAAACGCTTAGTACTTCCACCAGAAGTTACAGAATTATTATGCTATGAACACATTGCCGAAACTTTGGAGACTGAAGAAACTTCAGATAAAAGTGATACTTCGGATGATGAATATGACGAAAATCAAGAAAAAGGATATGAATCTGACAATTTAGTATTAGAAAACGAATTGAATATAAACGGAAGTGAAAATTAAATAAAAATTGAGAATGAATATTACACACTGAATTAAAAAAAAAATATTTTGAACAAAATATAATTTGAAATTTAAAAAACCATAAAATACTATTTTTAATTCTGTATATCACTTGAAATTGAAACCAAAAAATTTTACTAAGTAAACAAAATATAATTTGAAATTTAAAAAACCAAAAATTATAATTTTTCAATCTGTACATCACTTGAAATTGAAACCACAATATTTTAGTAAGTATTATATTTTAGTAGAAGTTATATGCCACGCCCACTGATCCAATCCCGCCCATTTTTGATTGGGTCACGAATTTTGCTGTGTTACTCATCTACACAAATTTTCAAGGCGATAGGTGCATCTTTCATCCAGATATTGCATTCTCAAAAATAGGGTTCAATGGGCGGTGCCACGTCCCCTTTTCCAAAAAAATTATAGCCTATGTTACTCTCCAGGTGATTCTGAAGATTCCCTAAAAATTTCATCAAAATCGGTCCAGCTGTTTTGTATCAAATAGTTTTGGCCAAGAAAAGTGATCGGCTGGACCATAGTGTGTGGATGGAAAAGATGGTACAATGAGATCTTTAGGACCTTTCCATTGCACTAAATTCTTACACTTTTGATATGTTCACTTTAAAACTAGTTAAAAAAGAGCCACTTTCAGACTACTGCGAAAGCAACCAGTTTAAAAATGTTCCTAATGCAACTAGTTAAAATATAGGGAAAGAGGAGTGTTTCTGGGGACAATTGTCTTTTCCTATGACATCAATGTTAAAGGGTATTGTAGTGGAACTAGTACTGGTCCTTTTTGGAACTAGTTCAGAACTATTTCAAATTTGGTCCACTTTTCTACTGGGTAATTTGAAAATGAAAATGAAAAAAAAATAAAGAGCAATAATCGTTTTCAGATTTTCTATAGGCAGTCAATTTCGCTTTGACAGTTGCGGCAGTCTGCCTCTCTGAAATGCTTCTACCATGTTTTCATTGTACTATGCAATTTCGTCAACATTTTGATATGCACTGAAAAAAGTTGTCATTTTAATATATATTTTTGTAAATATTTTGAGAAATATAATTTTTTTTTTTTTTTTTTTTTTGTATATTATCATTTTTTTTTTTATTTTTTGACATATTTTCCAAATGTTTGAGATATTTTAAATTATTTTGGACAATATCTGTGCTCAAATGAGAGCACATAGTTTTAAAAATGCTTAATAAGGTTGCGAACATAGTGAACGCCGATTCAGACAGGCAGGCAGACAGACAGGTCAGCGCGACAAAACTGGCTTCATACAATTTCATATAAACCTGCTCAAAGTGTGCAGAGTGGCAGCAGGCAGATCAGATCAGGTCAGGCGTGAAAGCGGGCTGGCTTAGGTTTTTCGAAGCTGATTACGAGCAGATTATGTTTTCTTGAGTAGTTTTTAGAAATTTTTACACATATTAGGAATAATATTATTCAATTACACTGTTCTACATGAAAACTGTTCAAAACATCCCACGCATTTATTTCATTAAGTGGTAATATATGATGACTTTCTGCATTCACAGAATTTTTGTATCACTTCGAATTTTTTGTTAAAGACCTCATAAATGAATCAGTAAAAATATTCGTACCTTGCCATTCTTGGTATGTCATAACATTGCTTCTGCTCAACTTATTTTAAAAACTTATATATTATAACAAAAGTCAGACTTGCAGTTTTGTATTCTAATTTAAATAATAGAAATATACCAATCCATTTCAAAATAATAAACGCTAGCATATTTTTTTTTTCATTTTTACATTTTCTAACGTTAAGAAATGAAAAGAAGCCTATTGACATAATTTTGTTAATGTTTTTCTTCAAAAGACAAGGGTTTTAATTTTCGAACTTATTAAAAAAAAATTAAGTCGGTTATTAAATAATAAAGTTATTAACGAAAGTATGGTTTAACATATTTTCAGAAATAAAAATTTGAAACAGAAACAACAACTTGCTTCTTTGTGAATGCGTTGTGAAGCGCAATCATTGGTTCACTTAAATCCATGCATCTCCTTGTATTTGGCTTAGTGTTCCTAATTTTTTAAGGTTATCACCTCAACCTGTGCGTCTCGAATTCTATAACCTACTTTGGGAACGCCAAATCTGGTGTTATTTTTTGCCTATCTTGCTTCGTTTTTGAAATATAACGCTTTTTTTTAGTTTTTTAAGTGAAAATTATGTTATCGACTGACCCTCTATACTTGTGAGTGCATGGTGCACTCAGTGTGCTCGCTATGTTTTCCCTTACTTTGACTTCAGTGTCGCTCTATGATTTGATATTTTATTTCATATCAATATTTTCAAAACACAATCATACTAACGAAGAGCTTTCAAGACATGACATTAGTGTTTAATTTGGCATCACTTTAAACCAGTGTCCGCCAAAAAAATACATACACAGTTCATTCAATTTCGCAGTAGTGTGCGCCCAAGTGAGAGCAAAGAATCTCTCTTTGGCTTACACTGTAAAAATTCTACTTCGCAGGAGTCTTAAAGAAATTTTTTATTATTAAAATTAAGCGGCACTCTAAATGAATGCAGCTATATGAAAGTGAATTGAAATGAAATAAATAATAATTAATAATAACATTAATATTAATATTTTTTTAATAATATCAATATCCATATAATTATTATTAATATCAATATTACATATTTTTTTGGAAAGTAATCTTTTTCTAATAACATTTTACCGACTTCTAATAGTACTAATATTATTTATATTGAATATTACTTCAAAATAAAAAAAGGAATGATAGCGCACCTTACTTTCTTCTGACAAATTCAGTTTTAGCTTTCCCAAAACAATTTTTAAAGCAAAAATATGCTAATTCCCACATTTGGTTGAACATTTTTTTACGTGTAAGCTTTTAAAATTACGTAATAAATTGCGCGCATAGAAGCGTGGTGTTAACAAGCCAAAAGCGAAACATCGACTGAGCGCTCTTGCTACGAATAATCGGCAGCGTCGATGTATAAGCACGACAGCCAGTTTTATGTCGGTGTAAAAATACGAAGTTCCACGAAGCACGCGTGCATAGGTGTCGGCCGACACTGCTTTAAACAAAACATTTTTGTTCGATGTCATGGCTACACAGAAATACTCTACACCTTCATAGTGTACACTATTCTAATTCTAAATATGAATGGAATGTTTTGTACAGCTCTTGTATGTACCACTTGTTGCGCATAACACACCGATTAAAATATTTTACATACAGTAAAATTACTTCAAGGTTTGTCAATTAATCAATTTTAGGATTCGAATCCGTAAACAAACCACATATGAACAAAAGTTATCCCGTTTATCGCACATTTTAACAATGTCTTTATTAAAATTTCTTAAAAGTGTTTCACCGCGGCGCTGTGGCCAGTTTTTATTACTATAATAATACTGTAGACTTTTATTACTGTAGAAGCACTTTGCCAGCTGATACAAGAATTGACAAAAATTTCAATTAGTATTCTGAGATGAGAAAATTGCGCTGCAGTTCTGAGTTTAGAAACTCACTTGCTTCATTGTTGTTATCGTCCATAACTAAGTTATTTGTTAAACAATTTTGTTTTTTTTTTTACTGAACTGTGTACCCAATAACCCAAAATAATCATATAAGAAGAATTTTTTGATTATTTTTAATAGGCAAAAGCAAATTTAAACAAAAAATGCTCTTTCTGCTCACGTAATCCCCTAACATTTGCTAAAAAATAAAATGATTTAAGTCATTTCAGCAAAAATGGAAGACTGCAAGTGTAATCGTTAGTAAAAAATAAAATTTTGATGAATAGAAGCAAAGTTATGATACATCAAGTTAGAGCAAAGTACGAAAATAGAAGTGAATTATTAAAAAGGTCCTTGACGAAAAAATCGAAGTGATGAAAACATTCTGAAAACGCAGAAAGTCATCAAATGGATCGGCAAAACATAAAATATCGGTGAGAGCTCTTGAACATTAAAAAAATTTAATGTTTGTTGTACATCTACTCAATAATGAAATAAAATATTAGTGTAATTTATTATTAGTATGTTATTGTTGGTAATTGTTTTTCGTAGCACAATATGTATAGAATTCCTTAACAATAAAATATTCCTTAATAAAAAATTCCTTACAAGCGGCATTAGCATTTAAGCATTCTTTTTTTTTAATCTTGGATATTTAACGCTTTCTGAGTCTGATGTATTTGATTAGGGCCGTTTTCTCATCTTACCTTTAAAGTTCACTTTAGTTGCCGACCAAATAAATTTATCCTCTCGGTAAAGCAAATTTGGTTTTCTCATGTTACCTCTAAATTATTATTTTATATGTATGAAAATACGGCAAGGCCGTACAAAAAATGGCAGTAGTCCTTACGCTTCTGAAATATTCTTGGCCTAGTATTCTGCACTTTTGTATCTTCGAACATGGCTTCTAGTGCATTGATTTGAAACACACGCCTTTAATTCATTACGAATATTTATTTTGTTTATTTATAAGAATATTATTGAATTTATTTTGAAGTTGGCAAACGGCTGCTTTGTGTTTACAAAATGGGTAACACTTAAAATTTTATCTCTGTTATAAAATTTACAACCAGCTTGAACCTCCCGTTAAATTTATCATATCGGTAACACTAAAGGCAAAATGAGAAAACGAGAAACAGCTAAAGGTAACTTTAAAGTGAACTTCAACTAAAGTGAACTTTATAGGTAAGATGAGAAAACGGCCCTAAGTCAGGTAAAAAACTCTTTTAAAGCTGATATCGATGGGTTTTCCCCTACTGTCCTATTACATTGTGCTCAGGCTCTATCTTTTCCCTTGTGCTATATTTTTAATATGTCTTTGGCATCCGGTATCTTCTTGGACAGTTGGAAAATTTCCTATATTACTCCAGTTTTTAAATCCGGATCAAAACATGATATCTCTAACTATCGACCTATTTCAAAGCTGTCTACTATCTCTAAGATTTTGGAGCGAATCATTAAAAATAAGATATTTTTTCTTGTTAAAAGTCATATTTGTCCTGAACAGCATGGTTTTATAACAGGTCGCTCTACAGTCACTAATTTAACTACATTTTCTAGATATTGCATTACTTTCTATTGAGCTTGGTTGTCAAGTGGATTCCATTTACACTGACTTTTCTAAAGCGTTCGACAAGGTTTGTCACAATATTTTAATTGCTAAGCTTTTTAAAATGGATTATTAAAAACACTCAACTTTTTTAGATTGGATTATTAAAATAAGTACACTGAAAAAAAAATAATTTAAAATTGACGACAGTTGTTATTAATTTGACGAATTTTGTGTTTAAAAAATAGCTTGCAACAAATTTCGTCAAAGTACTTAAGAGCAAATGTGTTTAAAACTTTTGAAAAACATATGGAAAAAAAGCAAAATACGAACACATTTTTTGAACACATTGTGTTTAATTTTAAGCTAATATTTTTTTTTCAGTGTACATAATGTGAATTTAATGAAATGTAATAATACTTTTAGCATAATAACAATGTATTTATTTATTGTTGATTTTTATACCTAAATAGCACAAATTTCATAAAAAAGTTAGAAAAGGCTCAGGAAGAAATTTCGACGCAACAGGGGCGGTAACCACGCCCACCATAAAAAACTTTGTAGATATCATATTTCTTATGTATGTGTTCCAAAAAATGCAAAACATTTATAAAAAGCAGAGAAAAGATTTTTTTTTTTAATTTGTGCAAATCTGGTCTAATATGGACATTTTTTCGAAACTTTCGGACCCGATTGGCACGGGTAAACGTTGTCGTAAAAAAAAATTTTTTTAGTTTCGTTCGTAGAATATAAAAACGCATAAAAAAACCTTCCAGCCCCTTGACATTTCCAAAAATCGCAAAATAAGGGACACTCTAATAACAATCCTGTGTTTTTCTAGCTCTCGCCAAGCTTGATGAAGGTCCACTAGCTTCTTCACACAGTAACATACAGCTCTTGTAAGTATTCTAGCTTTTTCCCTGAATTTAATACACTCAACAACAAGATTTGCGCTTTCACTAACAGTCAAATTGACTTCGCGAATATTATAAAATAGAACCATAAGAACTTGGCAGTCAGACGGTAACCAATCAAGAAAATGTTTTTTAATAACTTATATGAACATGTTTCTATGCATGTCGGCACAGGTTGTCATTATCCAAATGAGCAGAAATTTAATTTTAGTGTGTTTTTGGGGTAAATGAACGAAATTAGGGCCTAAGCCTCAACAAATTAAAATATTTAAAAATAAGTGACACACGAATATGCATATGACAAACACGATTTGTTTGTGTCTAAGAAAAATATAGTACACTGCTGTCATTGTAATTTCACTGTTGTCATTTAATTTTATAGCAAATTGTATTAGGAAATTATTTTAGTACATTTCAATTTGAATAAATGTACTTTCGATAGCTCAGTCGGCTCAACCATCAGTTTTGAAGACATGAGGTAGTGGGATCGATTCCCACAGTGAGCGGAACGAATGAGTTTTATTTTTAATTTTTTTTTATTTTTAATTTTTTTATTTTTAATTTTTTTTATTTTTAATTTTTTTTATTTAAGCGAAAATGCAACAAAACCAACTTTAGCAAGAAGAAATTAAGATAAAAATCTCTTTCAGTTGCAAAAGTTGTGGTTTTAAAATTAAAAATGAAGAAATTTTTATTCGTTTAGAAGATTTGATTTTGATTAAGCCAGAAAAAAGTTAGTTTTTGCAGTAAAGTATATTGAATTGAATTTAGCTTGTGTGGGCGAAGCCACGCCAAGTTTCCAATGCCCGCGCCAGTTTTCCAGTAGAAATGCCTGACCAATAAGTAACTCCATACTGAATTTCATTGTTATATGATATTTATTTCCACAGCTATTCGATATCATAAATTTTCATTGTATGGGCGGTGCCACATCCCTTTGGCCTATACTTGCTAAATTTTTCCAGTGAAAAGACACGTCTAAATAGTACGTTCTAACCGAGTTTCATTAATGTGTGACTTATAGCTTGAAAGTTATACTGAAAATTTGGGCTGCTGAAAAAGTGTCACGCCTTACGTCCAATGCCCATAAAATTTTACCAGAAGAACGGCAACTGAAAATTAAGGTCGAATACCAAATTCCGTTGCTGTGCGACCTATAATTCCAAATCCAAAGCTATTCGATATAGAAGATTTGATTTTTATGGTGCCACGCCCCCTAAGTTTTTCCGATATTTTAATAGTTATTCTGCTATTCGGGATGATCACAAATCCAACAATTAAAAGATCATTAAAATCGGTCCAGCCGTTCTTGAGTTATAAATAGTGTAACATACCCGACTTTGTTTTATGTAATGGGTGTTTTTTTTAGGGGTTTGTTTTTCGAAAAGAGATAAAATTGGCATTTTGTGGTCAAATCTGACAACTCTAATGTCATTTATGTTCAGTTTGGTTTGCCATTTCATCATGAACAGGTTGACAAAAGAACAACGCTTGCAAATCGTGCAAATTTATTTCGAAAATAATGGTTCAGTTCGCGAAGTTTACCGCAAGCTCCGTCCATTTTATGGTCGACATAATCGTCCATCAGAGCAATTAATTCGGTTAACCATGGGTCGTTTTCGCACTACGTTTACTCTATGTGATAGAGATGGGTCGTTCCGAACCTGTATAGTTCCTGGAACTATGTTCACAGTCGGACATAGTTCCAATCGTTCCTTCCATTCATTTTTAGCATGTTCAAACAGTTCCGGTTGCAATGAATTTTTTTCTATAAATCAATATGAACCGACTTCTCTTTCACACATATTATGGCTTGCACGAATTTGTGATCGACTATAAGTGCAAAGATATGTTTGCGAACGAACGAAACAACTGATGTGTAAAATGGTAAGATGACATTTCGACGTTCTTGTTGCGCGCAATGCGGTGTTTATTTCGTTTTGAACATGCTTTCATTCAATCGAATGGAACTGCGGAACTAGATAGTTCCGCGGACAGGTTACAATCTGCTGCATATGAGTTGCATGAGTTTCATTCAATGAAATGGAACTGCGGAACTAGATAGTTCCGCGAACATGTTACAATCTGCTGCATATGAGTTGCATGAGTTTCATTCAATCAAATGGAACTGCGGAGTAAAATAGTTCCGCGAACATGTTACAATCTGCTGCATATGAGTTTCATTCAATCAAATGGAACTGCGGAGCTAGATAGTTCCGCGGACACGTTTTGCAACTCGAGAGTACTCAATTTGTTCTTTTTAAGCACTTATAAGTTACATACGAACGGACGGACAGACAGACGGACATGGCTAAATCGACTTGGGTGGTGATGCTGATCAAGAATATATATACTTTGTTATACCTATGCCTCTTTATGGGGCTTACAAACAGAGTGACAAAATAAATATGCCCCTATTGCGTTTTTCTATGGGAGCCCCCCTAAGGAGTGGTCGGAGGGAATAGGTGTCTAAGGAAAAAATGTTCCTTTTTCAAAAGTAATGGGGGTTGGTCATACATATTAATCCTCTTCGGCCTTCTTTTAAAGCCCTTCTGTTCAGGTGTAGAGAATACATATACAAAAACAATAAAAAATTCCTACTACAGCTCAAAGGAACTACATAGTTCCGCGGACATGTTTCCGCGAACTAGTTCCGCTGTACAAAAGAATCGTTCCATGTTCGTTCCGACCTCGGAACTGTTTAGCACAAGCCTATTATGTGATAATACGCATCCGCAGAGACGTCAAACAGTGCGCTCTCGATGCTGATTTTCATCGCAAAATTTTGTTCAGTGATGAGGCTCATTTTTGGTTGAATGGCTACGCCAACAAGCAAAATTGCCGCATTTGGAGTGAAGAGAATCCACATGAGATCCTTGAGACGCCATTACATTAACAAAAACTGACTGTTTGGTGTGCTCTATGGGCTGTTGGAGTCATTGGGCCATACTTCTTCCGAAATAATGCTGGAGAGTCAGTTACCGTTAATGGAAACCGGTATAGAGCCATGATAACCGACTATTTTGTTCCCGAATTGGATGGCATGAATGTGGATGAGTTGTGGTTCCAACAAGACGGCGCTACATGCCACACAGCGCACGTCACAATCGATTTATTGAAGGAAACATTCGATGAGCGCATAATTTCGCGGAATGGACCTGTCAATTGGCCACCAAGTTCGTGTGATTTGACACCATTGGATTATTTTCTTTGGGGATATGTGAAGTCGCTCGTCTACGCCAACAAACCAGAAACGTTAGGGGACTTGGAGGCCAACATTCGTGGCGTTATTGCCGACATACGGCCCCATATGCTCGAAAAAGTGGTTGAAAATTGGACATGTATAATTGGCTTTATTCGAGCCAGCCGCGGCGGCCACATGCCCGAAATCATATTTAAACATTAATGGCATAAAATTATCCTTCCAATAAAGCCAAATTGATGGACATTAAAACGATTTTCTTGTGTTTTATTTCAATTCGAAGTTCTATACCTCTAAAAAAAACACCCTGTATATAGATTATGAATATATTTATTTTATTCTTGGGAGATACAAGTTGCCAGGAGTGAATTAACGAATTTTATGGAAATCATGCTGTTTAAGACGCAATCATGTAGTTTAATGTAGTTTAGTTCATGGGGGCGTCTATTCCCACCCCCCTCCTAGTTAAAAGTACAAGTAAGTAAAAAAGTCGAATTTTAAGGTTATTTCACTTTTAACACAATAACTTAGCTTATGCATAATAGCTACGTAAGATCAAAAACCCAGTTTTGGAAACTTAATATAACAGTTTGAGTAAATATTAAAACCAATTAAAGTTTTCTTAAACGTTTAAGAAATAAGAGTTGATCTAACTCAAAACTTATGTTTTTTTTTATAAAAGTTATTAGTTCGAGTGCGATTATCTGTAAATTTTATCTAAAACAAATTTTTTTTTATTACGTCGTTAATACTCTCAAGTGTTCTCTAAAATTTTGTCATACAAAATATTTACCTCCGATCAACAAATCATCTGATTTTGAAATTTTAAATTGTGCTCAAAATACCAATGTAAAGCATTAAAGCTCACATTGATATAAAAACAAAAGAAAGCAAAGGGGGCGGCATAACTAATTTCCATAATTTGCACGAATGGGCCAACGAAAATCCTCACAACAAGAAAGAAAACGCATTTCAACGCAGAGTTGACGTCTCGACAACACCTTGATTGGAGCAAAAGTACTTCCGCCCAGGTTAAATTCGCAAAATTATTTGGAGTTTTTGCGAGAAGTCATGCCAGAAATCGTCGCGGAAGTACCTCTTGCGGTACGAAATCATTTTTTCTACCAACAAGATGGTGCTCCAGCGCATTACGGGCTTATTGTGGGGTTATTTTGCTTCCAAAAAAATTTTTTGCATTTCAGTCAAATGGTCATAGCCTTGGAACGGTAAGACCTTCGTTTTGGTATTTTTCGAAAGGTAATAGGTATTACTATCTTTTAAAAGAAAAAAAACATAAGTTACCTGCCATCTGGCTGAGCAAATTGAGGTTATGTTAATTTTTTTTCCATTTTCTTCGGAAAGCTCTGTATCTCGGCTATTTCATCCTTTTCTAATTATTGTTTTATTTTATACGGAAAGGTCTTTTAAAGACCTTTCCAACAAGCCCAAAAACAAACAAATCCGACCACTGGCTCAGAAGTTAGCAACTTTACCCTACTACTCTCCAACCACCAATCCGAAAATTTTGAGCCCGTTGCCATTTCGCACCCGTGCATTTTCGGACATGGTCTTAGTGGACTTTTCTTCAAGAAATGAGCCAAGGAATACGCTGGAAAAATTTGTCCAGAACTTCCTGAAACACCCTGTATACTGTGAGCGTCAAAACAAAGTGTACACTTTTTTTGTACACAAGTTATACCTCTCTCAATATAAGTAGTCTTGCAAATAATTTACCACAACAAACAAAATATTTAATAAAAATAAAAATAGTCCATATTTATAGCGTCAAAACAAAGTGTGCACCTGCATAGAAAGCTTAGCAATTTCAAATATTTAAAACAAATGTAACGTTATCTCTCTCAAATTGGTTAATTATGTTGTTAGTTAATGTTTCTGCATCATATGTGTGTGGTAAAGTGAGGAAGTAAGTTGTAAGAAAACTTTTTTAATCTTCTATTGAAACAAGGGAATTAGTCATAAAATTCCATAAACCAGGAAAATCACTTCGCGAAATCGCTTCAATTTTTGATAGAGGTCATAATACCATCAAGAAAATCATTGACAAATACAAAAAATTTGGAGCACTAGTAAATCGACCATGTGCTGGCAGACCAAAACAACTCTATGAAACCGCAATACGATCAGTAGTCAGTAGTAATAGTGTGAAAATATTCAACTGCAAGCACAGTGAAAATAGCGGATGATCTTTTCGCATCATCAGAAACTAACGTTAGCGCCAGCACAATAAGACATGCATTAAATGCAAATGGTCTATTTGGAAGAGTCACTCGAAAAACGCCGTTTATATCAAGGAAAAATCAAAGGCTACGCATGGATTTTGCTAAAAAGTATGAAAATCATGAAATTTTCTTTTTGGAAAAACATAGTTTTTAGTGATGAAAGCATATTCGAATTTTTTGGAAAGAAGAAAATCTACAAAAAATATGGTGAAGCAAAACTCAGGAGTTCAAGGAGCAAAATATTATATCAACAATAAAGCATGATGGGGGCTCGGTGATGGTGTGCGAGTGTATGATGGCAAACGAAGTAGAAAATTAAACGTTTATTGACAGTACAATGAATAAATTCGATTACTTTAATATTTTAAAAGAACATTTGCCGGCCAGTGTTAATAAATTAGGACTGGATCGACTTGTAGATGTCTCAGTAGGAACACGATCCGAAACATACAGCCAAGGTAGTCAAGGAATAGTTGCTGAGCAAAACTCCAAAACAGCTGGATTACCCCCCACAATCACCGGACCTTAACCCGATAGAATATTTGTGGGAACATCTAAATAGACATATAAGAAAGAGGACGATATCCAACAAAAACACACTGAAAGCCGTTTAACTTTAAGAATTACACAAAATTTCATAAAAATTAACAACGAAATTTGTGGAATCAATGCTAAGACGGTTGAAAGCTGCCATTTTAGCACGAGGAAAAAAAATTATTAATAATTGGACTGTTGGCTTTTTTTCTTATTTACAACTTTAAGTGTAGACTTTGTTTTGACTCGAAGAAAATGGAGTATTTTTTGTTTTTGAATTATGTGAAAATTTGTTGGAAAATAATTTATATTTTTAGTTAATATAAAATAAGAGCATAAAAAATTAATTCCGAAAATACTAACATTTTTTATAAAATTCCTTTTTAAAATCTATACTATTATATAAAAGAGTACTCACGTATGTTCGGCTGAGAAAAGCTTGAGAATGACAGGCGCTATTTCAAAAATTCTTTTTCTCTAGGATAGCTATGGTGCCGAGTTGGGACATGGGATATATAAATTTAATAACCATTGTTTAAATAATTAATTAAAATTCAAAGAGAATAACCATACAATGTCTTTATTCTTATTCTCAGAGAGAAAAAAATGTCTCATTAAAGCTCTGTGCATCTCAAAAAAGGTTGTGCCCAAAGCTAATAAGGTAGAATATATGTATATGTAATACTTCTGTATTCCAGCTCTGAAATCGAAGAGAGACAGCCATAACAACATAAGATGTTGCTGTTTGTGTTAGTATATTTGAATATATGAAAATTACTACACAAAAAATAAAAAGTCAAACCGTCACAGGGGCGGTTGTTATGAAAACGTTTGCCCCAAACATATAAGAAAACAAATCATATTTGTTTTTCCTAAATCACAGGTACGCACCATTATAAAACAATTATAATAATGCCTGAAATATGATTTAATTTAAACAAACAAAATTTTAATCAAAAAATTCAATCAACAAAAATTTCAAATAAAAATTATTGACAATGGAAGCACCGCTCCTGAGTTTTTTTAATTTGAAATTTAATTTCCTCTATATATTTTCTCGCTCATATAACAATATATCAGCACTCTTATGTTGACGAATATATGAGATAGAACAATATGTCAAAATCGCTGTGAGACAAAAGCTCTATTTTCAAACTCTTTTTGAGCATCATATATAAAAGTCAACAACCCAGCGGGAAAATGAGAATTGATTAAAAAAAAAACCGTAAATGGAATAGATTCTTTGCCTTACATTTTAGAACGTATTCCAAAGAATATATAAATTAAAGCAAAACCTACGAATTGGAATATAACAACCAAAAGTTTATATCAACCAATATATCAACGAATATATCAACCAAACAAATTTTGGCATAAGTGAGAAAAGCATCAGTCTGTTTTTATTTGTTTTCTCATTTCCGAAAATGAATACTTTTTATTTAAAAGAATGCATTTAAAAAGTGAATAAAAGAATCGATTTCTGTAGTTATTCATATGGAAGGAAGAAAAAAATGTACTACTATTTGTGATTTCGTAGTTGAAACTCATTAAAAATTTAGTTTGCTGCCAATATTGAAGTATTGCATACATGGTTTAATAAATAAGGTTGTCGCATGGGTGAGAGCGAGTTCCCATAAATGTCAAATCGAAGTTGACAACTCATACAAAATCTGAATGCGTAAATTGATAACATGCAAAGCCGATGAAGTTGTTGTTGTAGCTTTTAATTGATTTTGACAATTATGTGTACTGAGAAGAGAGTACGATCAGCCACGAGACAACCTTATTTATTCAACCATGATTACATATATGAAAAGAATCTATTTAAAAAGTGAATAAAAAATCGATTTCTGTAGCGATTCCACTTGAAGCGAGAAAATAATGTACTATTCTTTGTAGGACATCAGCATGTTAAAAATAATCAATTCTAGAATCTATACTGGAGAAGAGAATTGATTCTTTTTTTACATAAAATTGCTTCTTTTCCCCGATGGGATGTTAAAAATAATCAATTCTAGAATCTATATTGGAAAAGAGAATTGATTCTTTTTTCCCGGTGGGAAGGTCCACAAAAAAGAAAAAAAAGACAGCAACATGTATTGAGTGCGGTACCAATGCTGCCACCTTTTTGAATGTAAAAATACTGCCACTTTTATAAAAGCATCGACAAAAATTCCGTGTCGATGTTTTGTTGAAATGTTTGATGAAATTTATCAGCTTAAACGAAAGATATATTTAATTTTAAAATAACAATTCTCTAAGGCCGTCATATATTTTTCTTACCTCAGAGCTGATATTTTTACGTAAAAACGAGATTTTTATATATAGGGTATTTACAGATCCCTTCCAAAGTTAATATATAGTAACTTTAAAACGATACTTCAATCAAATTGTGAGCACCCCTACACGTAGTTCATTCTAAAATTGACACAAACGCTTTTTGAAAAGAGAAGCTTTCTTTAATATATTGATTTTTCAATAAAACAAAAATAACAAGTGAAGCTATCTTTGATTTATTGATTTTTCAATAAAATAAAAATACCTTTCAGAAATGCCAGTTTACTACGAAAAACAAACATGTTGGAAAGCAAGGCAATTTTACCAGTTTGTGTTATCTCTTTTTTACATCCAAAACAAAATCAAAAATAGTTACCACATGGCAAAATGTTTTAGAGTTAACAGGCGGCGTAGTTAACACACCAGATAAAACAAAACTGTGAGTACCCCAATAGTCACAGTGCTAGGAAAAGTGAACTAATGCATGAAAAAAATGATCAGGAAGATACAGAGAGTTTATTACTTTAGTTATTTTTTATTACATTAGTTAGCTGGTTACTTTATTCGGATGGAACTACTAAGTCGCTCCAACACAAATATACAATTTTACCGAAATTCTAACGGCTGTATTCATAAAAAATTATGAGCCTCTTACAAAGCCTTCATAAGAAAAAAATCGAAAAAAAAATTAAAAAACATTTTTCATTTTGAACGTTTCAACAGCTTTCAAAACTCTTTTAAATGCTTGATAAATAAGAGAATTTTAAAAATGGTTGAAACCTTCAATAAACCCTCATCTGAGCACAACAAATATTGTCAAAAATGTATCAAATTATTTCAAAATGTATCAGAAACAAACAAAATGTCAAAAAGTGTTTGAAAATGTTCGTTTATAAATTAGAGGATTTGTAAAAATGGTTGAAATTTTATTTTTTTTTTAAGGTTTATAACACACCTCTCATAAAGCAGTTTTTAAATTATTTGCTCTCATTTGATCACAAATATTGTCAAAAATAATTAAAATTCTTCAAAATATTTCAAACATTTGGAAAATATGTCAAGAAAATTCAAAATATATAAAAAATTACCAAAAAAAGAAAATAAAAACAAGAAAATTTGTCAAAGATTTCAAAATATTTATAGAAAAAATAATAAAATGACAATTATTTCAGTGCAGAGGGCTTAGAAAAACTTTTGATTTTTCAATATCAAAATGTTGACGAAATAGCGACAAATAAATAACAAGTCACTGAATTTATCTAATACACAAACTATTATTTACACTCTTCCCACTTCAATATGAATACGGCTGTTTTATGAATTTTAAGATTTAAAGTTTTTAATGATATTTAATTTTTTTATCGCCGGCGAAGCAGCGGGTATTTGCTAGTATTGAAATAAAGTAAAAAGTTTTAAAAAATATGGTGTACAATTTGTTTTGACGCTCGCTGTATAATCGTTCATAAGCAATATTATTCTTTACTTTTATACAACCTATGTATTTATTAAGCTTAAAAAAGTTCTCAAACTCTTAGGAACATGTTGAAAAAGGAAGATACAAAAACGGATTATATCCAATTGAGTTGTTGAAATTTTTATGTTGGTCAAATTTAAGCCTAACAATGAAAACATTAAAAACACACCAAAGCACATACACACACACTTAAAATCACATCCACACACACTTAAAATCCCATGAACTTGAAACTTTAGGATGTTTAGACAATTAACTTTAATACGCTGAGAATTGTAGAACTATAAAAAAAAATATTTAATCGAATTATACAAGAAATCTCGCAGCTTTACCGATTGCCGGCCAATAAAGCAGACAGCCAGACGACACACAAACACACACACACATGCATTTGACAGTTTGACAATTTAAACCGGAATTTGTCTAAAGAGCTTGACTGTGTGCTCTGTGTTTGTGGGTTGATTGCTTGGGGGGAGAGGGGTCTGAAGATTATTTTTTCTTTATGACGTACCTTTTTCTTCTTCAAAACTGCTTTAGTGCTCACTTGGGTTTCCTTGAGACCCAATGCGGCGTTTGTCTAGCTTGAGAGTGAGTTGCTGCTGGTCAGCAAAATTTCTTTAATTTTTTCTGGTTTTTTTTTTTGGTGTTTTTGAAGTGAAGCTTTTTTTTATTACGCAGCTTAAGGCTCTGTTAAATTTACGGTTAGCTTGATAAATTAAATCCACATTCCTCGCTACAAAGCGGCAGGGAGAGGTTAGCAAAGTTTTTCTCGTGTTTTTGGTATTTTTGGTTGTTTTTTTTATTTGTTTTGCGGTCGTTAAATCATCCTTAAAAAGTGCTTTTAATACAGCGCAGATTGCGTTGGTGATAAAGCTGCAATATCACTTGAAAGCTTTGCTTTTTTTTTTTTTAATTTTTTTTATTTTGCTAGGTTGCGTTTTTTAGTGTTGAGTGTGAACTTTGGGTATTTTTAAGCTGGCTAAAATTGTGATCTGGAATACTTTCAATTTAACTTTATTTATTAATTAAGCTTGAAAGCTTTGTTGAGCTTTTATTGTGCTTTAATAAAATTTAATTAAACCAACACTGTTTTATTTGCTGTTTTATTAAATTCACCATCAATATGTATTTTTACACAATTTTAAAAGAGCCCAAATATATGCTAAGTTTTTTAAACACTCGCTTGATTCACTGCTTTAGCCACGGTTATTTGTCACTTGCTACCGTTTTGTGGTCATTGCACTTTAAAGGGAGCGACATAATATTTATTTTTATTTGTTTTTTTTTTTTTATTTTTTTTCTGTTTTAGTGCCGCTACTTTTTATATTATTTATGCACGAACAGCCGCCAGTCGTGTTTCAACCGAGGTATAACGCCAATTACAGCAACAAAAACAAGCCGCACGCGCATGCAGCCAAAGCCATGTAATGTGGCTCGTTGGACCGTTAACCGTAAAATAGCTGGTAAAATAAATTGAGGGGAAAATGTAGCTAAATAAATCAAAATTTTATTTAGCGCCTAAAGCTAGGCTTACTCATTATGTTTTATGCTGGGCGTAGGACCTGATGTGCTAGCTGGTTTTTGTTAAAATTAGGTTGTGCCTTGCCGCCAGCAGCTGGACCGTGCCAAACACATACACATACAAACACACACAGACGCGCACACACGCACTTACTACGGGCGAAGCGTAAGCGGTGCTGTAGTCGTTTTGTTTTTTTTTTTTTTTTGTCACAACCGGAGTAATGAGGTTTCCTTTTAGTACTTATAGCAGCGGTATTAATAAAATTTTCGAATTATCTTTTTTTTTAAATTTTTCACTCCACTATGTAGCATGAATTCTATTTTTCACTTCAATTCTTCGTCTGCTTTAAGTCTTCTGCTTAAAGCTGCCTTTGCTGTTTTATTAGTAAACTTTCAGCGGCTTATGTACACAAATACACACACGCACACATGCACACACATACTCTCATATATGCATATATCTCAATGATATTGGTCACAGTTGTAATGGAATGAAGTGTAGAAAAAAAAAATCACCGTTATATTTAATACACGCCCGTTGCTTTACTCGTTTCGATGCACGACACACGAAAGGAATCCAACGACTAAAATTTTCTCAGGAAAAATCGTTAGAAGGTTTTACGCAAAAGTTCTTGGTTGGTGTTAGCGCTGGGAGTGGGAAGCAGCAAGTGGATTGTGGATGTTGTTTCAATTCCACACGTTTACAGGCAACGCCTGCGCAATTCTGCTCTTGCAGAATGTTCAGTTTTGTAGCTTGATTAAAAAAAAGCTTTTGGCCTACTTTGTGGATTGTAAGTTTTCATAGGCCGCTCAGTGCAAACAGATGTTTTGTCTGTCACTGAGCATTAAATACTCACGCCTATTGTTGTTGTTGGTAGTGTTGTTTAATTTTTTTTTTTTTTTGTTTTTTTTAGTACTTATTTTCTCATTCTCTGGAAAGCATGTCAGCGTAGTTTTTTTAACTTTGTTGTTGCTTATTTGCTATCCATGGAGGTCACATGTTTTATTGTGGAAGGTAATGGCTGTGCAGCGCCATGTTTTGTTTTCGCAATCATCACAAAAGCACTACCACCCCACATCGGTCGTTGTCACATGTTGATGGTATACTTTGCAATTTTACTTCATCTAGCTTTTATAGATATTGAACCGTGGGGCTAAGCGTAGCGTGATTGAGTTAGGCAAATTTTGTGAATTCAATGTTGTCAAGGCAGTCTTAGAAGATATAAAATCAAGGATTATCGAGTAAGTGCTCTAAGGAAATAGCGATAAAATTGCATTTAATCAATCGTATATTTTAATGGCTTCTGACCTCATAAGTAAACAATCCTTTTACGATCATTTATGCATCTTTTAGATTGGAAAAATAATATTCTCTAAATATTCACATGACTTTAGTTTCCATAAGAGATTAGAGAAAGGAGCTTAAATTTAATTGTTCAATTTAACCATATTGATTTTAATACTTAAAAACGAGATACAGCAGTTTCATTTATATCCTAGCACAAGACGTAGAATTAAATAAAAATAATTCTTAAGTAAACAAGACTCAAGTTATTTACTTCTTATTGAGACGAAGACTGAGTGCGAAATGGTCTGAATCGACTTACTTAACTAAATTGTTAGTAATGCAGTGTTTACCAATAAATTTAGGAGATTTTCGAATAGATTTTTCGTCACTTATTGGAAAATTACCACATTTTGGTGACTGATTTCAGTGTGTGGAATAAATTGGGTGTTTTATATTGGGCAAAAGTGAAAAGCATCCAAATTTTCGAATTTATTCTTACTTACTTACTTATCTGGCGCTTACAACCGTAAGTCGGTTTTGGCCTCGTATAAGTAATTGCGCCAGCCATTTCTGTTCTGCGCTTGCTGGCGCCAGTTGGAAACACCAAGCGTGGTCAGGTTATCCAACACCTGATCCTTCCAACGAAGATGTGGGCGTCCTCTTCTGCGTTGACCACCACCGGGCACCAAATCGAATATTTTTTCGCTGGAGCGTCGTTTTCCAATCACTCAACATGACCTAGCCAGCGGAGCCGCTCGATTTTAATACGCTTAACTATGTCGATGTCAGCGTACAGCTCATACAGCTCGTGGTTCCATCGACTTCGGCACTCGCCATTGACGCAGATTGGACCGAAGATCTTACGAAGGATCTTTCTCTCGAAGGCTCCCAGAGTCTTTTCATCAGAACTGCTCAACGTCCAGGACGGGAATGATTAGTGACTTATAGAGCGTGAGTTTTGTTCATCGAGAGAGGGCTCTGCTTCTCAATTGCCTACTTAGCCCAAAGTAACACCTGTTGGCAAGAGTTATCCTTCGTTTTATCTCAATACTAACATCGTTGAAAGAGTTAATGCTGGATCCCAAGTAGACGAAGTCCTTAACAACCTCGAAGGAGATGTTGTCAACAGTGACATGGTTTCCAAGACGATTTGATGGGACTGTTTATTTGTTGACACTAGGTATTTCTTCTTATCTGCGTTCACTACAAGACCCATTCGACTCGACTCTTTCGCTAACCTGGAGAATGCTGCGCTGACTTCGCGCGTATTATGGCCAATGATATCGATATCATCAGCATACGCCAGCAACATAATACTTTTGTAGAATATCGTGCCGCTGCGTCTCAAATCAGCAGCTCGGATGATCTTCTCCATCATCAGGTTGAAAAAGTCGCACGATAAGTAATCACCTTGTCTGAAACCTCATTTGGTATCGAACGGAGGAGTGAGATCCTTCCCGATCGTAACTGTGCTGCTGGTGTTGCTCAGTGTCATTCTGCAAAGACGGATGCGGTTTACAGAAATACCAAATTCAGACATGGTGGAGTATAGATGATTCCTTATTGGACTGTCGAAGGCGGCTTTATAATCGACAAAAAATGGTGTGTGCCGATTTGTTTTTCTAGGGTCTTCTCCAAGATTTGTCGTAGCGTAAATATCTGATCTATAGTTCAGATAATCTGGCTTCAGTCTTTCAGATAATATGCTCGACAGGACCTTATATGCGATATTAAGAAGGTTTATCCCACGGTAATTGGCGCAAATGGTGGGATCGCCATTCTTGTGAATTGGGAAAAGCACACTGAGGTTCCAATCGTTTGGAATGCATTTTTCCGACCATATTCTGAATAGAAGCTTATGAATGCATTCAAATAGAGCTTCGCCTCCATTCTTGAAGAGCTCAGCCGGTAAGCCATTGGCTCCTGCGTCTTTGTTGTTTTAAAGCTGAGCTATAGCTTTCAAGCGACCGTGGCATAGTTGGTTAAAGAGCGTGGCCGCTATGTCAAAGAACTTTGGAGACCCAGGTTCGAACCCCAGCAGCGACAGAAAATTGTTTGAATAAAATAATTTTTCTGTACGGCCGCCACCTCTCTGCAGACAATGGCAAACCTCAGAGAGTAATCAAAATACCATGTAAAGTTTCTTGAGAACAAGAATATTCCGTTCATCGCCGTTCGGAGTCGGCGTTAAATCTGTAGCTCCGGTACTCGGTCAATTGTGTACAAACTTAATAACACGCACAACACAATTGATCATAAGAAGCTAGGTCAAAGTCCTTTCAAGGGCTGAAATGGCCAGTTATTTATTTTATAGCTTTCAAGGCTTCTACGAGCGCCTTGAAGAGGCCTATGAGCGCAGCCCCCGCCACGAAATAAAAATCGTGCTTGGTGACTTCAACGCCAAAGTGGGAAAAGAAAATATCTTTGGTCCAACAGTCGGAAAGTTCAGCCTCTACGACAATACCTCCGATAACGGAATGTGGCTGATTGACTTTGCCGCAGCGCGAAACATGGTCGTTAGTAGCACTAGATTCAAGCATCTCAATATTCATAAAGCCACTTGGCTGTCTCCTGATCAAAAGAGGCGCAACCAAATTGATCACGTTTTGATTGACGGAAGGCACTCTTCCAGTGTTTTAGATGCACGCACGATTCGTGATGCTAATATAGACTGTATGCAACCAAGAATGCGCGCAATCCAGCACAGAGAAAGCTAGAAAGGCTACAATCAAAACAAACAGCCAAAGACTTCGCTACTCGACTCTCACTCCTGCTTCAAGAAAGCACTCCTCCGATCGACGATATATGCGCGCAGTGGAATCACATTTCCCACTCTATGCGTACGGCTGCCGAAGAGGTGATTGGCTATCATCGCCCTCGCCGAAAGCAGTGTCACGACCAGGAGTGTCGCGACGCCACTGTAGAAAAAGACGCCGCCTACGAAGCCACACTGCAGTCGGTTGTAACGCGTGCTGCTAAAGAGCGATACAAAGATAAGAGGAGGGAAGAGAGACGCATTTGCAGGCGAAAGAAAAGGGAAGCAGAAATGCGTGAGTACGAGAAAATTGAGATGCATGGTGACAGGAATGAGGTCCGAAAATTTTTCGAAAAAATAAGACGCCTGGCCGATGGTTTCAAGATCGGGGCCTCTTCCTGCAGGGAAAATGGGAATCTAGTGACAGATATCCAGAGTACACTGATGATGTGGAGGGAACACTTCTCTAGGCTTCTGAATGGTGACGACGACAACAATCCCGCCAATAGAGATGATATCCCAGAATCCCCAATTTTGGACGACAGCGTCGAAGTTCCGCTGCCCGACCATAGTGAAGTCTTGAAAGCTATAGCTCGGCTTAAAACAACAAAGCTGCAAGTGTGGATTCAGACCTGGTAAATCCACCAAAGACCAGATATTAACGCTACGACAAATCTTGGAGAAGACCCTAAAAAAAAAAATCGACACACACCATCTTTTTGTCGATTACAAAGCCGCCTTCGACAGTCCAATAAGGAATCATCTAAATTCCACCATGTCTGAATTTGGTATTCCTGCAAAGCTCATCTGCCATTGCAGAATGACACTGAGCAACACCAGCAGCACAGTTAAGATCGGGAAGGATCTCACTCCTCCATTCGATACCAAACGAGGTTTCAGGCAAGGTGATTCCTCATCGTGCGACTTTTTTAACCTAATGATGGAGAAGATCATCAGAGCTGCTGATTTGAGACACAGTGGCACGATATTCTACAAAAATATTATGCTGCTGGCGTATGCTGATGCTATCGATATCATTGGCCATAATACGCGCGAAGTCAGCGCAGCATTCTCCAGGTTAGCGAAAGAGTCGAGTCGAATGGGTCTTGCAGTGAATGCAGATAAGACGAAATACCTAGTGTCAACAAATAAACAGTTCCAGCTAATCGTCGTGGAAACCACGTCACTGTTGACAACATCTCCTTCGAGGTTGTTAAGGACTTCGTCTACTTGGGATCCAGCATTAACTCTTTCAACGATGTCAGTATTGAGATAAAACGAAGGATAACTCTTGCCAACAGCTGTTACTTTGGGCTGAGTAGGCAATTGAGAAGTAGAGCCATCTCTCGAAGAACAAAACTCTCGCTCTATAAGTCACTTATCATACCCGTCCTATTATATGCAGCACAGACCTGGACGTTAAGCAGTTCTGATGAAAAGAGTTTGGGAGTCTTCAAGAGAAAGATCCTTCGTCAGATCTTCGGTCCAATCTGCATCAATGGCGAGTACCGAATTCGATGGAACCACGAGCTGTATGAGCTGTACGCTGACATCGACATAGTTAAGCGCATTAAAATCGAGTGGCTCCGCTGGCTAGGTTATGTTGAGCGAATGGAAAACGACGCTCCAGCGAAAAAAATATTCGATTCGGTGCCCGGTGGTGGTCAACGCAGAAGAGGACGCCCACATATTCGTTGGAAGGATCAGGTGATGGATATCCTGACCACGCTTGGTGTTTCCAACTGGCGCCAGCAAGCGCAGAACAGAAATGGCTGGCGCAATTTCTTATACGCGCCCAAAACCAACCTACGGTTGTAAGCGCCAGATAAGTAAGTAAGTAACGATCAGTGCTTAAATCACACAAAAGCACATTGGTACGAATTGAAGGAAAAAGTGGCCGAAATTAGAAGACGATTTCGTATCTACATGAAATTTGGTTTGGTATACGTTTTTGAGATCGCCAATCAAAAATCTAGAATTAAAATTTTAAAATTCCTAATGGCAGATCCAATATGGAGACCATGTTAGTGCAAAATTCTCCAATATACCTCCAATTTAACTTAAATTTCGTTCTTAGAGGTTGTTGGGGTAGCTTGTCACGAATCTGGAGGTAAAATTTTAAGATTAAAAATGGCGGATCCAATGTGGTATTAAAGCGAAACATTCTTAAATATCACTATAATTCAGGTACTTACGGGTTTGCGGTGTCGGTAATCATTGTTCTAAAGTAAAAAAATTTAATTTTAAAAATGTAAATACTATTTTATATTGGTTTTTTTTTAAAACTAAGCTGGTTATGAGATGTTGAAAACAACTTAATTCAGAAAAAAATTAAAATTTTGTAATAATTTTCTTTATGGTTCTTCTATTGAATCTAATTCTCATCCATCCAGAACATTTCGAAAATCGACCTCTATTTCATAAAAATCATCCTTTCAGAAGACGAGTTATGAGCAGCTATGGGCAGAGAGCACTCTGGGAGCGTTGAGAGCAAGAATTGAGAACAAAGGCTTATGTAGCAACACAAAACGCAACAAAAAATCAAAGACAAACACAGAAACAACTCAGAATCTTTAAATGTAGTGATGCCCATACCCGGTTATGAGCAGCTATGGGCATAGAGCGCTCTGGGAGCGTTGAGAGCAAGAATTGAGAGCAAAGGTTTGTGTAGCAACACAAAACGCAACAACAAATCAAAGATAAAAGACAAACACAGAAACAACACAGAAGCTTCGAATGTGGTGGTGCCCATAGCCGGTTATGAGTGTTTTCTTCTCTAACCAACTAGCATACTTTTGTTTAAATCGCTCAACAGTTTTATTTACTCTTATCCATCTTGAAAAAATATTCTTGGAAAGTAAACGAAATCTTCTCTCAATGTCCTCTTCGAAATAATCTTAAATGTCATTAGAAATTGCTCTTGAAAAATATGCATGAAGAGCGGCCTGTCTATCGTTTTCCGATAATCGAACTTTTTCGTGCCGCACAGCAAAGAAATCGCTGTTTTTAAAGTAGTATGAACCTACACCAAAACAAAAATATCTTAAAAACGGATCAAAGAGGTTAGTATGACTGAATTTATAATTGTTCCAAAATGTAGCATTATAAATTGAGAAGTCCACTTCGGTTAACTTTGGAAGTTATACAATACAAAACTTTAAATTAATTTGCAACCTTCAAACAATACGTGTAAAAATTTTAAAGTAAAGCAATTCCGTGTGTTGATTTATCATTGTTTTTTTATGGGAAAAAATACCGTCTAAGCTGAGCAACCATTTGCCGATGGCGCGAGCTAGCTGAGGCTCTGAAGATATCGAAAGGCAGTGTGGGAACAATATTACAGGAACATTTGTCGATGAGAAAGCGACAGATGGGTGCCGCGTTTTCTCACACCGCACCAAAAACAACAACGTGTCGATGGTTCGGAGAGCTGTTTGGCACTGTGTACAAAGAATAAACATGCTTCGGTATGTGACAATGGATGAAACATGGATCCACCCTTACACACCGGAATCAAAACGGTCGTCAGCTGAGTGGAGAGCAACCGATGAAAGCAGGCCAAAGCGACCAAAAGCACAACAGTCGGCTGGAAAGGTTATGGCATCTGTATTTTGGGATCCGCATGGAATTTTTTTCATTGACTATCTCGAAAAGGGGAAAACAATCAACAGCGTTGTTGGAGCGTTTGAAGGATGAAATCGCGAAAATTTTCCCCATTTGAAGAAGAAAAAAATTTTTTTTCAACAAGACAATGCACCGTGTCACAAATCGATGAAAACGATGGCGAAAATCCACGAATTGGGCTTCGAATTGCTTCCTCATCCACCGTATTCGCCAGATTTGGCCTCCAGCGACTACTGGCTCTTTGCTGACCTCGAACAAATGCTTTCCGGCAAGAGATTTGGCTCCAATGAAGAGGTGATGGCTGAAACTGAAGCATATTTTGAGGCGAAGCACAAATCGTTCTACAAAACCGGAATTAAAAAGTTACAAAAGCGGTGGAATGAAAGTATTGCTCTTGAAGGAGCCTATGTTGATGAATAAAGAAGAATATTTGCAAAAAAAAAAAGTTTTTTTATTACTTAGTCTCGGAACTTATTGGACCATGTGTTACAAATCGCTGTAAGACGTAATACTACGTCAAAAAATACCCTTTAGAAAATTTGCCAAAAATCGACAATTATTATTTTTCGACACATTAACAATAAGTTGATTATTGTCTCATATAACTTTTATAGCAAGTGTGTATTGTCTTTTTTTTTCCTGAGTATACGTTTTTAATCGCTTTGGCTCTTTTCAATTTTATATTCATGATATTAATCATAAATTTTTCATCTCCTTATAAGATAATTGGACTCTAAGAAGCAAAACAAATAAAATTAAAAATACCAGCTAAGAGATATAAAAATAAATATGGCGTAAAAAGAAACAAGCAAAAAAACCAATATAAGTTGGCCATAAAAAACAAATTAATGGTTATGAATAATTCAAAAGCACGGAGAAGCCTGAACTAAGCCGAGATAAACATAATAAAATTATTCCAAAAAATTAACAAAAATAAAGCTATACATAAAAAAAAAATAAACTGAAACGCAATCTAAAAGTTAAGTATATTCTCTATTTTAGGTTTCTGCTCCAGCTTGTGATAGAAACAAAAATTGTTCTCACTGTTTATTCGTGCAGATCCTGCTTGCAATCTAAGGCCTTGCCACTGTGGAACGTGGACTGCAGTTGAGCAGTTTTGAGTTTTACTTGTTTTATTTCTTGCTTCAAAGCTAGAGATTAACTATTTGTTGCTTGTGAGAGTTTTTTTTTTAATTTACGTTAGGATGCATGCTCTGCTGTATGATTTAATTTTTATTTGCGCTATCGTCCTTTTTGTCGTTTCGCTGCTAGTCTCGTTGCTTGCGCTGCTCGCTCAAAAGCGTCACTCACCGTTACCTACTCCCATAGCCACCACAACATGGCATTGTCTCTGCACTCACCGCTCACCGGGTCTGAGTGCCATGACTTCCTGAAATTTTTTGCTGATATTTTGTTTTGCTTTTGTTTTGTTTTGTTTTTTTTTACTCTTGTCACTTTTATCATTTGGCTGTTGCTGTTGTTGTTGTCGTGGCTGTGTCATTTCACGTGAATACCCGTTGGGGATTTAGCGGAACCGCGAGAAAAAAAAAGTAAATCGGAACTTGGACAAAATTTTTCTCTTTCATTTCACTTTTAATTTTTTTTTTTTTTTTTTTTTTTTGGTAGGGTCGTCGTTTTTTGCCGTCTACACAGTTACGAGTTAGCTTTTTGTTTCAAAGAAGTTTTTTTTCTTTTTTGTAATATTCTTTAACTCATAGGAATCGGTGCTGCTGTTATTTTTGTTTTTGTTGCTGCTGTTGCCTCCTTGATCCCGACTTTTTATGCCGAAGCCGTTATATTCGCTGCGACCGCCTCTTTGCTGCTGCTACGTTGCAGTTTTAAGTCGTCGTAAACTGCAAACTGAAAAAGTTTTAATTTGTTTTTACACTGAAAAAGGACTTGTAAGGATATGCAGGGTATTACGCGCCTCTTAAATGGCTTTAATTCAAATAGGCAACAGCACGGTTTCTTACTCCCTACATAGCACCGTTCTTTGTTATGCGGTGCTGTTTCTTCTATCCTGTATTTTGTTCTATCCTGCAGAGTTATCTCTCCTTTGCCGCTCAATCTTGGAATGTCAAATGTTAATTAATTGTGCGAATTAATGATGTTAGCTCGCTATAGCCCGATATAAAGATGAAACGCAGGATAGATACGGCGGTCAAAGTTAAAGCGAAACATTTGGAAAGAGATTTTGATCTAGGGTTGACCCCCAGTGATTTAAGCTCATCTGTAGGTTGCATACATATATGTACAGTAGACGGTACCACCTTCTATGCCAAAAAAAAGTGTGCCGTTTACCAGCGAATATGATGCATTTTTGCAAGAAAATTACGAAAAAAAAATTTTTTGACCGAACGTAGGGGTCGCGAATTGACATATTTCTTCATATCTCTGGTGTTTACTGTCGGATTTTAAAGTTTGGTATAAAAATGTTTTTGTCTCAAAGAGACCAATATGACCACTATAGAGGTCATTGACCTCAGGTGCACCGTACTGGTACGTACTAAACCTCTGCACAAATGCACTCGTTTTTTCCACAACAGTAGATCCAACAGTGCAGAGTTCAGAGCTTGACAGAACTCTGTTAGTCAAGCAGAGCGTATCCAAGTCATTTAATGATAACAAACGAACACTGCAGAGCACTCGTCAGCTTCAAATCAAACCATGTTCGCCGTTTGCTTTAACAGAACAATTACTAACAGCGAAAAATGCATCAATCACACCTAACACAACAGAACTTTGACGAAGTAATTATTTCTACCATTGGCAAATAGAAATTTTATTTTTACGAATTCGGTGCTTGGGCAAACACTACGTAAAAATGGATCGCTGAATCCGAATCCGTTGTCAGAATTTCAGAATTGTGAAATTTTGTCGCTGAATCCGAATCCGTTGTCAGAATTTCAAAATTGTGAAATTTTTAACCCTTTAGGGGCTGTCTAATGTACAGCTATGGAAAAATAAATAGCACGCTAGTCATACAGTGAGCTTGTACTCTTACAAGAGTATGTAAAAGGTGACCAGATAACAATGCTAGTTTTTTCAATTGATTTATTTCATCAATTGTCAAAGCTACCAATGACATTCAGATCATATATTCAAAATATTTTGTAAGGTTTGCCATGTTATCATGCATCGTTTCACGCTTGCCGAAATTATTAAAAATATTATTGAAATTCCGGCTCAGTTGCAAATACGCAACGTGAGGTCAGTCGTCAACATGGCTTCAGTGCACAAGCAATTTGTCGTACCGTGGAAAGGTTTGAGCATGAGTACACTCTGTTGGACCTTAAGCCACCAACCAAACAGAGAGTGGTACGAAGTGAAGAAAATATAGCTGCCGTAACGGCCAGTGTCGAAGAAGTCCCAGAAATATGAATTGGGCACCAATCAGCTGAACTGGGCATCGCCAGAGAGTCAACCAGGCTTATTTTGCAATTGGATTTGGGCCTACATCCGTTTAAGATAGTTCTGACGCAAAAATTGAAGCCGGAAGATCATAGACAACGTCGTGGCTTCGCTAATTGGGCGTTGGAAATGTTGGCCGGAGATTCGGATTTTGGCCAAAAGAATAATTTTCGCGGACAAGGCCCATTATTGGGTTATTGGAGCGATCACAATTCACAAGTGTTCGACCAAGTATCAATGCATCCGCAAAGATTGATTGTTTGGTGGGGCTTATAGCACGGCGTTTAAAGTTTGATTTAAAGTGGAAAAAAATATGAATATTTATGAATTCCTATGGTTGATATTAAATTTTTTATTTCTTAAGAATTATCTAATTAACATGTTTCCATCTTGGTGAAATCTCAACAGAATTTTTGTACCGAAACCATCAAAGTTTTTCTATAATAAAGCGTTCAATAAATTCTTGCTAACAAGAGGTATATTTCAAATTAAATAACATTGAAGCACTGAAAAAAAATGTGATTTGGTTTCTTTAGTCTTAAAGAAATAATATGAAATAAGAAACTTGCATAGTTAGACTTATGCCATGTTCAGACTGGGAGCTAAATGCGCATTAAAAGCATAATTCGCATTTATTTCCTCAATGCTTCTCTAAATGCGAATTAGCCCATATACAATTTTGTCAAGTAAATTCACATAAATGCTACTTTAAATGAGCACTCAGCAGTTTGCGACCCTGTTTCGAAGTTCGAATACATTTTACTCGTTCATTTTGACAGTACTCGTTATTAAAATCAATCAGCTGTTCGCTATTCGATTGATTCCTCGATAAACTTGAAGTATTTTTTGTTTTTCGTTTTCTTAATTTTATTAATTGAATACACAAAAAATTCCCAATTCAAAAATAGATAAGAAGATTTTGTTGACCAAAACTGATCGCAAAGCACTGGCCTGGGGTTCAAACCCCCCCCAAGAGGGTTTCGAACTATACTTTGGAAATCCACAGAACTGTCTGATTATGAAAAATTTCCATGAAGCAAAGTTATATTTATTATGATTTATTATAATTCTTCATCATTGAGGCTTCCCTATCAAAGTAACTCAACTGATGTAACGTTATTTTATAGGAAAAGTGTTTTAAAGCAGCGTTACGACGGTGCAAGTGCTAGGAATGGAGAATTTCACGGAGCTCAAGCTTATATTCAGGAAAAATACAAACTAGCTATGTATTCGAATTGTGCAGCTCATAGTTTTAATTTGGTTGTTAATGGCGCGTACAAAGTTGTACCTTTAATAAATGATCTAGGCATCATCCAGAGTGTGCACAATTTTTTTCAATTATCCCAAACACCTGCTCACACTTCAAGAAGCAATTCTAGGAACGAAAACCTTCAAGGCGATAAGAAGACGAAACTGAAACAATCCCGTGCAACGAAATGGGTGGAACGACACGAATCCGTAGGAATTTATCTGTACAACCAGCAGTTATGGACGCCTTAGAAAACATCTCCAATACGTGGTTATACACAAAAACAACCTCTGCTGCTTTTCAGTTGCTTACAGCGATAAGAATCTTAGATTTTCAGGTTTCATTACATGTGCTTGATTCGATTCAGTACGTAGGTTTATCGTAAACTCGTTCTCTTCAAATTGAATACCAAGATCTCGATAAAGCCATACAGTTGGCAGATGGCGTAAAAAAATAACTATTGGAAAGAAAAGAAAGCGCAGAGGAACTCTTTCGTAAGATTTTCCAAAAAGTTAGCAAGATCTGTGAAGAACACGATATTGAAGTAAGGAAACTGAGGCAAGCTTCACGTCAAACTCATTGTTGAAGTATCGAGATTAATTCAATTGAATTGATTTTTATCGGATTTCAACCTATCTACCATACCTAGACATATTCTTCACTCACCTTGAAGATCGTTTTCTTAAGCACCGTGGAATATTATCGAATTTTAGATGTCTTTTTACATCAAAAATTTCAAGCCTAGATGAAGAAGGCTGCAACCAATTATTTGAGGAGTATTTTTCATTTCTCACGATTTTGCATGACGATTCTTTCGAAGTATGCCTCAATGAAATGAAACTTTGCCGAAGATGAATTTTTGATATAAATATCAACAGCCCTATCAAAGCTCTTGACATCTGCAATACAACTGCTTTTCCAATTGTTCACTATGGCTGCGTTACCAGTAACGACATCATCGAACGAACGCTCTTTTTCAACATTACGCCGGATAAAAAATTACTTGCTTTCTACTATGAGCGAAAATCGGCTGAACGGATTGGCTGCACTTAATATTCATCGGGACGTTGAAGTTCGTGTAGATGCAGTATTAGACGATTTTTTTTTCTCGTCGCGTCGGGGCATTAATACTAAAAAAATAATCTGAAAATGTATAACTGAAATCTTATAGTTTTATATCCAATCTATATATATAAAAATAAGTTGCATTGTGTATGAAATTGATGTTCTCTGTAATGCGTGAACCGATTTTGTTTCAATTTCCCATGAAAGGTGACGTCAATATGAAGGTTTTGATGTACAAACGGTCTTTGTGCCACAGCTCCTTTTACCTTTCTGATGATTATGACGATGACCAAGATATTAGAGAGAGCAGTGATGTTGATCCACACCCGCCTGCTAAACGTCAACTGGCCAAATCATTAATTTAATTTATTTAATTATTTTACTTAAAACTTTTCATAACTAACATTTCAAAATTATATTTTTTTCCATATTTTTATAATTTCTTTTTCAATGTTTCTTCAAAATCAACACTGAACAAAATTGGTACATAAAAAATGAGAAGTAAATTAATATTAAGCTGGAAAACGCAAGTTTTGCATTACGATTGTTTTCTTTTCAAATGAAATTTATTGAAGAAATTGAGAAGTATATTATAGATCAAACAGGAAGCAAAAAAGTCTTTTTTGTGGAAAATATTTTCAAAAAGCATGAAAAAAATAATTTTTCCAACATTTTGCTTCATAAGCACCACAAAAACTTTCTAAATAAATTTTATAAAAAATTTTAATTGTTTCACAGGTCTCTAGCAATAATTTGGCTTTTACAGATTGAAAAAAAATCAATTAGTCGACGAGTTATAGCCATAAAACCATATAAACAATATGCTGAAAATCGGCATTTGACTGCAAAGTTCGAAGGTCGATTAAAAAACATTTGAACTAACATAAACAAACGCCGCGATACGGGTTTTCTAATTTAGTCTCTATTTTGACCCCTCACTCTCAGAATCGACATAACTTTTGCTAACCTGAATTTGTTCCACAGTGTTATCGAAGACGTGCGCCGCACAGTGTTACGAGGCGGCCGTACATAGCGCAAAACAAAACGTCGTAAATCGGGAAAAGTAAGTATGCAGATTTATAGTTCAGAGTCTTAATTATGTGAATTTGCAAAACGATTTTTCAATATCTTACATATGTGGAAGTGTCGCTCTTTATATGTTGCCTAACAAATTTATTGAAGTTTCAGTTTTTACAGTTCAGTACTGAACATTTTCTAGAATCGTTACAGCTTAAGTTTAACTTATATGCAGAACTTTAACAGAGATATATTTCACATATTATAGCTTATAAAAACAAAAGAAAAATAAATAAAAAAAAATTTTCCATACCGAAAAAAATCTAAGAAAACGGAAAAAGTGAAAAATTTTATATACTTTTAAAAAAAATCCGCATCTTTGATTTTATTTATTTTTAAGTATGCCTTAGAACAACTTTTTGTTAGCACATTTGGAAAAAATTTGGATGGGAGAAATCAAAATTAATGATTTTATGACCTTTTTCCTAGAGCATGTTTTGGCGAAAATGTGCAAATTTGCATGGAAAAATAACACATCTTTTATAAAGTTCGAAACGCAATGGCATATGATTTAATTTTCTTAACAGTCAAAATAACATCATTCTCACTTACATGGCAAAACGAGAACTGGTCATTAACAAGCACATTACGAACATTACAGTGAGGACTATTATTAAATCCAGACGAGTAATTGGACAGAAATGAATTATTGAGAGCATCAGGTTCAAGCTTACACATCTGATCCTCTTTAGTACATACCCCCAAACATCGTATATTTTTCCATAGAACTTTAGAAGGAAGTGAACAATTCTGTTTGCGGAAAAAACATTTTTTCTTAGACTGAATTACAATTGAAACGGCGTGGTTGCGAGCTAGCTTGTAGACATCCCATTTTTAATTATTACTTTGGCTAGGGACGTTTACCAAGGACAGAACTTGTTAATAACTATCAAAGTACGAACAGGAACGAAATGTTCAAAGGCATTGTTTACATAGGAGACGAGAACATTTAAGTTATCATCAACTGATACAACTGATACATCTCATAAATCATTAATAATAGCTGCGTTCGATTCGCCAGTGCTCAACTCAATTAGGAAAAAAACGGCTACTCACTTAGCTGTTACTTACTGAATAGTTGGCAACACTTTTGTTTTGACAGACCACAAGAAGTCTGTCAATAAATTAACCGCCCTATTCTGCGTTTTCTTGATAAGTAATTTATCAATAAAATTTGTAAAGAATTTTATCAAGCGAAATCTTTTTTTGTATTCTACAGCAACCTTGATAAATAAAAAGTTTTCGTAATTCACCAGAGGAGGTGAATTCCTGTTAAAAAGTAATTGTTCTCATTAATAGCATAACACAGAGAGCAGAGCGTGAGAAACAGCTTGAGTTGCATGAAAAGCAAAGAGAGGAGTGTGAAAAGCAGCAACACTCGATACACGAACAACAACAGCAGCAATAATTAAAACGATTTCTGCTTTCAATTTCCTTATGTTCCACAAAAGTGTATTAATTTGTAGAAATTAATTATTATTATTAATATTATTTTGTTAATATTAACCTTGATATTGCCTGCTACGAGCAACCACAACTCTCTTGATAAATTTATCAATAGCCAATGAGATATTGACAAATTTATCAATTAAAATGCTTTTTTTTCTATTACAGAAATCTTACATTAAAAGAAATCTATCTTAATCTTAATTAGAAAATTACCAAATCTTTATAAATAGTCAATACATGATAAATATTCAATAAGGTGAATTTATCAAGTACGCAGAATCGTGCTGTAAATTGAAAACGAAGAAACTGCTTAAGGGGGGAGATACCCCTAGACAGATTGAAAATGGTTTTGTTTAATAATTTCATATTAATATTTTTAGTTAATGGTGGGTCTGCAGAGTATCTCATGTAGCTGTCAAAATTTTCCCACTTATATGAAACAAAAGAAGTTTTTTTCTTCGAGTACTGATTTGAAGGGAAGGATAAACCTGTAATATAATAAAAAAGTTAAGAATTCAAATTTATATCGGCTGTTTAATCGATGGTCCAGATTCTACTATTTTTTCAACAGTTTTGAATTAAAAAAAAATTATTTATTCACACGATATCTTTCAACTTGTAGGTACATACTTCCGGAAGGTACAGCCGAGCTGTACGAGCTGCTTTTGTCTTGGAGAGACTCTTTCCGTTCTGCTTCACTACACGTGCCTTATCGGTATTTTCGGCGAAAACTTTGCAATAGGTGCCAATAATTATACCCAGTTCATTCAAAAGCTTCATAATGGTTGTGTAGCCTTCACTAAATATTCCAGCAGCAAAGTTAGCTGAAAT
Source organism: Pherbina coryleti (assembly GCA_943735915.1). Lineage (NCBI taxonomy): Eukaryota > Metazoa > Arthropoda > Insecta > Diptera > Sciomyzidae > Pherbina > Pherbina coryleti. Next base: position 145,588,897 of record OX030949.1, on the reverse strand, counting down.
TTTGAAACCCAGGCCTCTCGATCCTGACTCACCAAAACTTATTTTGTGCTTGCATACAGAACAAATTAAAAATTCTGATAGTGCAGTAAAAACTTCGAAGATTTCAATAATGCTGTAGCCATGCAAAGGATTTTTTGTGCGAATATGGTCACTATAAGCAGTTTATCATTTTTTTTTTTTAAACCTATTCACGTCACGCTGTGTCTAGGTCACTATGGAATTTTAAATGTCTTAAAACTTGTTTTAAAAAAAAAATACGAAAAAACATTTGAAATTTTTCCGAAACTATGAGGTATCTCCCCCCTTAAAGCAAAATAATTTTGTTTTTGTACTTACATCACATTTTGACAGAGTCTATTACATTTTACTTATTCCGTACACAAACCAACTAAAAAATAAGAACTCGGCAAAGCAACTTTACTCAACTCAACTGATAATTGACCTACTCGAACAAATTTGTAAAATCAAAATATTCATGGGCAGTAAAATACTTTAGAGCAGGTAAGTATACTAATCACTTTCGGCATTACATATTGATATATGATTTTATTGATAGTCTAATTTAACTTTGTGTATAGTTAAAAGGAATTATTTATTTATTTATTATAGTAATTACAATAATTAATTATTATAATTAAAAGAAAACAGGAGCACTAGCTGCCAGGGCTTTCGGCTCGAAAAATAATTAAAGAGTAAAATTAAAGAATTTCATTAATAATAATTCAATAGTTCAAGATAAAAGATTTAAGTGCTATATAAAATTTAATATTTAATATAATTTTAGATTAAGTTTAATATGTTGCATTTTTTTTAGGTATGCTGTGATATTTTTAATGTTTTCAAAATTGACGAATTTTAAGAAATCTGTAGGTATATGATTACCAAAAATAGACTTCCTGATGTTGAAAAGTTGATTGCAGTCATTTAGGATGTGTTCGATTGAAGTTGGAACATTGCATCAGTGATGTTAACATAATTTGTTTAAATTACTGTGTAAGGCACGCAAAATTACTGTTTTGATGCATAATTACTGTGAATTGGAACAAAAATTACTGTGGAATTACTGTATAACGGAAAAAAATATAAAATCACTTCAAATGTTAATTTTCATACAGTTGTTTAATTATATTTATATAACTGATGTTCGGAACCTTTTTTCTGTTAATAAATAATCAAAATGACAAAGTCCAACAGTAGTTTTTCATTTTATAAATTGGACCTAGTGACTGTAACTTAACTTTATAATTTAACTTATTAGTTCTTAGAACGGAAATATAACGAAAATTTGGGTCGCTGGGATCGGTTAAAATTAATTCCTCTGCTGCTAAGAATAAGAACGCGAGAACTAATACGATTTTCTGTGTATCCAGTTTATTGATCACTTAACGACTACATTAAACAATATAAAAAAAAAATTTTTATTTTGTCAAAAAAAATTCAGTAAAATATATTTGCAATCTGTCGCAGTAACAATAAGCAAATTTCATAAAATATAAAAAAATGCGTATGAGTGCTCAAGAAAGAGTTTCGGGTTATGGGACTATTAAATTGTAAATCTACTATTTAAAAAAAAAATAGAAAAATATAGTAATAAACTAGCCATTTCTGCCCAATTCTTTGGAATAATTTCAATTGTACACAATTCATCGAGTACCGGACCTTCTAGTTTTATGCCGAATTAACATGTTCTCAATAAGCTTTAATAATAATAAATTACTGGCTATTTCAGCCCTTGAAAGGACTTTTGTTATATTTACAGCTTCTTGTGATCAATTGTGTTGTGCGTGTTATTAAGTTTGTACACAATTGACCGAGAACTGGACTTACAGGTTTAACGCCGACTCCGAATGGCGATGAACGGAATGTTCTTGTTCTCAAGAAGCTTTACATGCCATTTTGATTACTCTCTGAGGTTTGCCATTGTCTGCAGAGAGGTGGCGGCCGTACAGAAAAATCATTTTAATTCAAATAATTTTCTGTCGCTTCTGGGATTCGAACCCGGGTCTCCAGGTTCGTTAACATAGCGGCCACGCACTTTAACTAACTACGCCACGGACGCCACTCAATCAGCTTTACATGGCTTTATTTACTCTCTGAGGTTTGCCATTGTCTACAGAGAGGTGACAACAGCCCTTGTCAGATCGGAAAAATTTATTTCAATTGAAATATTTTCTGTGTCTAGTAGTGGATTCGAACCTCGGACCTTGCGACTCGAAAATTTTCACCGAGTGGTTCAGGCACTTTAACGCACTCGGCTACGACCGCCACAAAAATATATTTTTGAGTCTACAGCTGTTATAAATATAATATACAAACGTAACAACATATATTTGGATACTTAATACATTACAACAAATTACGAATTTAAGATATTATTCATCTAAATGATCTTATATAGATCTTTTTAAAAGGTCAAATTGCGTTCTTTAGAACTGTATGGTTGTTACTAACAACTTGTTAGTGCTACCCATGCATACATTATTATTTGCAAAGTTAGCAACGCAATTAACAAATCCAGGGATTACATTATGAGAAGAATAGAAATGTTGTAAATGTGAATTTAATAAATTTTTTCTAAATAAACTTTATATATTTGGCCCGCCATTGAAATAACTTGATTTTTCGAAAAATTACTGTCGTACAGTATAAGCAGTCAAATTACTGTAGAAAACAGTAATTACTATGCCGTTAACATCAGTGCATTACAATACTGGCAGACGGGAGGTGGTTCACCAGACATGAGATGTTGGTGGGTAATTTTAGTGTGATCGAGACGTAGAGGGGTAAACGCTTGAGTATGTTGTCGTGTGGCGGTAGTCGGATATGCAGCTTTTTTTCCATCGGCGTTTGACAATTTGTATCGGTGGTCAAATTGCCATTCTTGGTTTTTGGTTAAGGTAAGATATTTTTCAATTAGCTTTAGTATATCATTAGCTTCCGTAGAATGAATCATGTATGTAGTAGGGTGAACGTTTTGCTTCGTTAGCAGCTTTGTCGGCAAACTCATTTCCTGGAATACCTGCATGTCCAGGAACCCACATTATTTTTATTTTATTTTTATGTTTCTTATATCAGCGATTATACTACTATTGTGGCTTATGTTTTGGATAGCCAGTATGGTACTGTAGCTGTCAGTGCAAATAACAAACTTGCCTTTGCATATAGTTGATCGTTCAGCAGCTAGTTTGATGGCTAATGCCTCAGCGGTGAAGACTGAGCAGTAAGGTCCAATGGAGCCGGATATTAATAATTCACCATTTTGTTGCACTACAGCAAAAGTAGTACTGTTTTGGGATTTAGGCCCGTCCGTGTGTATAAAGTTCCAGTTAGAAAAGGAGTTAGCGACTTTATAAAAGGATTGTCGATATTTGGCCGCATTTGTTGAACACTTTGGTAGTGTGTGCATACTTAATAAAAAGGAAGAATTGTCTAAGCAACATAGGGGTTCACTGTGTATTCGTGTTTTTCGTGGACGAAAATCAAACTGTAACTCCTTGGTTTTAGGGACTTTTCGATGTTTAAATACTTTTTTTGTATCGTCGATGAGAACTCCATTTTGAAATGAGATTGAATGTTAAAGAAGTTACACGATCATTTATTGTTGGCAAACCGGACTCGGTGAGAATATTCTTTACCGACTTGGTAGGAAAAGCTCCTAGACTTCTGTGAACTGCTATATGGTAAGGCGCAAACAACTGCTTTAAATTGGTTTTGGCACACCATCCATATATCGGAAGGGCGTAGTCAATTTTGGAGGGCATAAAAGATGTTGTAATATTGATTAAAGTGATTGTGTGAATATAGAAATTTTTTGACGTTAAGTTTTTAACTATGTTTAACCTGGCAGCTAGACTTTTCCTCATTTCTGAACAATGTTTCTTAAATGTAAAATTATTATAAAAAATACCACCAAGAATCCTAAGATACTGGACTAGCTCGATAAAAATGTTATCATAACTTAAACTTATAAATATTAAAGAATTTTTTTTTTCCATATATGTGACCCGGTCTACGAAAAGGGACCTTCGGTGTAAAAACAAGTTTTCGAGAAAACAGCTGTTTGTAAACGTTTAATTGTCGCACACTGAATGGCGTCTTTTCATTTATTTCAGCTTATCCTCTATTCTTACAGAGTTGTATTTCTTAGTCTATTAAGCTGGAATAAGGTATAATGCAGAATTGCAAAGTGTTTACTCACAAATAGCTAAGCGGAAGGTAGAAGAATGCAGAAAAGGTAAAGAAGTTACAAGGCATCAGATTCAGTTCTCTTTCCTCGGCATACCAATTTGTCGTTCACTTTACGAGTTGGAAACTTCTGCTTTGCGCCATTAGAAAGAGCACACATTAGTCTATCCGAATCGCCAAAAAAGTGAAAACTGATATTTTCACACCGAAGGTCCCTTTTCGTAGACCGGGTCACATATGCATTTTTTTACATTTTTCAATTGAAAGCTTAGCTCCAGAGACTTCGCTCCAACTTTTTATGTTGTTTAACAGTTCGGTTAACATTATTTTTACTCTGTTATTACAGTTTTGCTTAGAAAAAATAATAGCATCATCGGCGTAAATTGAGTGCTCCAAATGCTTGTGTTTATCAAAAATTTTACTTAATTCATCAAAAGCTATGATGAAGAGGTAAATAGATAGAGGCGATCCTTGAGGGATCCCATTGTAAAGTGGATATATCTCAGAATGGTTGGCATTAATTCGTACTCAAAACTTGCGGCTGGTCAAGCAAGCTTTAACAAAATTAAAAATGTTCGGACCCACTCTCCAAGTTTTGAGGGCGGGGTGCAATAAGGCCAACGGCAATAAGGCCGAATTCGGCTTTATTTCGCTTTAAGTGGAAATAAGGTCGAATTTGCGGATTCGGCCTTATTTCCATTTGAAAAAGAAATAAAGCCAATTTGGCCTTATTTCCCTTTAAAATGAACCAATATTAAAACGATATCAAATAATTTTTAAGTTTCATTTAATGAAAAATTAAAGATATAAAGTATTGGAATTGTACTTTAGGGCCCATGCTCCTTTTTTTTCAAAATGTGCATTTGGAGCTCCTAAATCTAATGCTGCAAAACAAAAAGGTCGGTCTCAAATGGTTTAGGAGATAAAAATCGTGAAAGTTTAAAAAATTTACATATTTTTTATATAGAAGACTAGGATATCTTATTCTAATGATAGAAATATACATATTAGATGGGTTTTGGGTTCCATACATTTTCTTAACATATTCCAGAACCTCCCTGCAAGGCCAGATTCTGAATCCTGGATGTAATATAAGCATGTGACGCAAAAAAAAATTCTGAAAATTCGCAAACTGGATTGGCGCCGCTAAAAAACTTGAATTTGAAGAAGGATAAAATGGATGTTTCAAATCGAGTTTCCTATTTAAACTTAAGTCCTACAAAAACTTTCGAATATAACATATCCTAATGTAAAATCGTCTGCTGAACTCAAATATGCCATCAAATTCTTAAAAAAATTAGTCCTTGACCCAAAATTGGCCTACTTTATTAAGAATTTCATAATTTTTTCTGTCGATTTTGAAAAAGAAGCCAAGATCGCAGCAACTTTATCAAATTAGAATGCTGCAGTATTGTTAGTCTTTTTATGAAGTTTAGGAATAATAAAAAAATTATTCAAATCGGGCCATTTTTATGGCAGAAAAACCATATTTTTTTTGAGCTGACTTTTGGGAAAAATTTATTTTTTTATAAAACTTTCTTCCCTTTGTTTTCGGCATATTTACAATAACTTTAAAAAGATAAATTTGTTCATCGTCATCATAAGACATCATTGCAAATATGCAGAAAACACAGTGGCGGCTCAATATATGGGCTGAAAGGGCTTTAGCCCCCCCTTGGAGAATTTTTTGTATGGGAAAAAAATTAAGAAAAATCCAAAAAGACGTTTCAGTCCCCCCTCTCCCTTGCAACACAAAACTGTAGTTTCAGCCCGTCTATGACGAATCCTAGATCCGCCACTGAGAAAACATAGTGAAGTTAATCTGAAGTAGAGGGATATAATTTTCTTGTGGATCCACTTTCAAGCAAATAATTATTTTTGAATAGATTTAATTCACTTTTGAAGCGAAGCTTTTTACGCCTCGTTCTGCGATTTGCTAGAGTGAAATCAGAAAAAACGACATTTTTTCCGACACCTTTTTTCTTAGAATTGATATAGTTTTTTGCTTGCATCAATTGAACCAGAAAATGTTAAATTTAAATATATTATAATATATTATAATAGAATAATTATAATATATATGATATATATACTTTATTATTTTAAAGTTTTGAATTTAAAAATTATTTTAATCGAAAAAACGCTATTAAATTATCAAATCTATGAATTTGCGAAAATGCTTCGCTTCTCTCGTGTGTCCAGTGACGCACCTGTGTTTTTTTCTGCAAATTTGAAATTATGTCATTTTTTGTTATGATATATGGTTAAAGTGTTCCTCTACCACCTACAAAGTCAACTGTTTTTCGGATTCTAAGTTAGTAATATTTGTATTGAAACGTGTTATTAAATTTATTGCGTTTTCAGAACAATCATTCACGACAAAAATTTTGCTGACCATTTCCTCAGCACGTAAATTTATTTCGTCAATGAGCCAACAACTTGTATCGATGTTAAAAAAGCTCATGGGATCTCCTTAGTTGGAGATTCCCCCTATAGGAACAGTATCAAACAGTTTTTTGTATTTCAAAATAAATTTTGGCTTTTTAAGTTCCTTTTGTGCAGTATTTTGGTGATTTCTGCATTTACGAAGATTTTTATACTCCAAATGCAACTTTTCAACAAGAGTTTTTATTGTTGATTGCTTCCCCGTTATGATGGATAAATTTGACCAAACTTTCACAAATTCACCGACGATACGCTTGATTCAACGTCAAATTGTCCACTACCTTAAGATGCAACAAACGGTTTAGCACATTCTCGAACGTTGGCAATGTTACTTTTTGAAAGAATTTCAAAGTATTTTCTATAAACATTAATACGCGAAAATTCATTTCACTAAATACGACTACAAATTGGTCATAAAATAAAACTCACCAATTAAATATTCGTCGTTGCGCATACAAAAAAGGTTATTTGTTTTTGAACAATTTTTTCAGGAGACGAAAAAAACATTTTTGTTTTTAACAATTTCAATACTATTTTCATATAGCTGGCTAACTTTCACATTTGTTTACTTCTGAATCAATAAGAATATCAAGAAACCATTTGGTGAATAGATGGGGCATACATATGGCTATTAAATGGTAAAATAAAAAAAATCGAAATTTTACACATAGCCTTTTTTGTATGCGCAACGACGATATAATATATTCGATATTTTTTTATTGGATACAAGTATCTTGAACTGCTTACTTAATTACCTCAAAAGATAAATGGACTGAAAGAATTCTCGATTAACAGTCAAAAATGTATGACAATTGTCGGACGGGTTTCTAACAACGTATTTCCAACGTAGTGAAACCATAGCGTGCCAGAATGACGATTATTCCATCCTTTCCCAAAAGTCGGCTCAACAAAAAAATCGTTTTTCTTCCATAAAAATGGCCCGATTTGAATAATTTTTGTATTATTCCTAAACTTCATAAAAAGGCAAACAATACTGCAGCATTTTAATTTGAGAAAATTGCTGCAATCTTGGCGAAGGTAAAGCTTCTTTTTCAAAATCGAAACAAAAAATTATGAAATTCTTAATAAAGTAGGCCAATTTTGGGTCAAGGACTTATTTAAGAATTTGATGGCATATTTGAGTTCAGCAGACAATTCTACATTAGGATATGTTATAGTCGAAAGTTTTTGTAGGACTTAAATTTAAATAGGAAACTCGATTTGAAACATCCATTTTATACTTCATCAAATTCAAGTTTTTTAGCGGCGCCAATCCAGTTTGCGAATTTTTTGGATTTTTTATCGCGTCACATGCTTATATTACATCCAGGATTCAGAATCTGGCCTTGCAGGGAGGTTCTGGAATACTTTTGGAAAAAAACCCATCTAATACATACTATATCCGTTTAAAGCGAAAAATATGATCGATATACCTAAACACAACTTGGTTCGAGTTGATAGGGTTATTTTTAGTGGCAAACCACATTAACCTTTGTGCTATCATTTTTTCTAAAATTTTTCCCATGCAGGGTAATAGAGATATTGGGCGGTAACTACTTGCTTCAGTAAGGGGTTTCTTCGGTTTGGGTATAGGCACTATTATTGCATTACGCCAGCTCTGAGGATATATTCCTTTTGTAAAAATACTATTGTAGAGGTTAAGTAGTCGATTTTTGACAGTAAGGAATTAAAAAGTTACATTACTACTATACACATGCATAGGTTAAAACAACTATTGCAAAAGTTATGTAAGTATTATTTGAATAGTTAAAAACGGCCAAGTAAAAATGTTATTTAACGACTACGTGCATAGTTGAAAAGAACTACTTAAAAAGTGCGTAGTTAATAAAAACAACTATTGTAATATTCAAAAATAACTACAGAAAAGTTGTTTAACACAAAAACAAACATTTGACAGACGATTCGAACATTGAAATAGTCAAAAAATAATCATAAATAATTATTTTTTTCGTACCTTATTGTTCACATTTTTATTGATATGGCCACCTGAAATTTTGGATATCCACTTCCACTGCTTCTATGGTAGCATTCACAACGAAATATTCTGTTACTTGAAAAAAGCGATCAAGTTCTTTATACATACAAGAAAACAAAAAAAAAACAAAAAAAAAACAAAAATAAACATAAAAACTGCTTCTTCGTTGAGTTCTTAACGAAATTTATTAATATATGCAGTTATTTGTAGTGAGTATAAAAATATTCCTCTAAATTACGGGCTCAACATGGCGTGTCTTATGCCATGTTCTGTCGCGACATTTCAGCGCACACCGCATGAAATTCTCTCAGCCGGAAATGAAATCAAGTCATGGCTTTCGAGTGATTTGCGATAATCGTGCATAAAATTCAATGACTTTTCGCAAAGCATTAGCAGAAAATAGAAGTGAACGTGCATGTGCCACACAGCCAGACATATGTTTACACGAGCACACACACACTCACGCACACACACACGCAGATAAATGTGCGAACCGAAAATAAAAGGCAGCCAAGCTATGAATGTGTTGATTGGAATATAAATTCGAGGCAGTTGCTAGTTGCGAACAAAGAAGTGTTTGATAATTTGATCAATTTAATTTCAAGGTTCACATTTTCGCAAGACTGGGCAAAAACTAAACTAATCACAGTCGGAGAGAAAATATATAAGAAAAATAAAAAATGATCATTAAGAATATTATAAGAATAATAATGTTTTGCATGTATTCAAGGTCTCCAACTACTAGGGAAAAGGCATTATTAAGCATTATTGTTGACAAATTGCTGTAGAAGGCTGAAGCGTGATATGTATAGCTGATTTATCTCTGACAACAGCATAATGTCAAGGTGGCAACGTTGACAGAGCACTTGCAAAAACTTCCAATCAAGTTAAAGTTGAGAAGGTCACGTAGTTGACATGCACCAAACTTAATTATTTACGCAAATATGCTCTGGAGAAAAAACATGGGACAACTTTATATGCATGAAAAAAGGTTTTGGAGACAAAAGTGCACAGCTAGTGGCTCAGTTTGCTCGATGAGCTATACCTATTAACAGGGCCGACGAAAGGTGTGGGTAGCACTACCCACTCCGAAAATCTGGTATGGGTAATTACCCACATGTGTGTTTTTTTCCTTCTTTGCAATTCAGCCCCGACAAAAATTCATAACATGTTTTGACGTTTGCTAGCACTTTGTCGACACAATTTATGTCGTGTGGAGACGATATGTTAAAATCATTTAACATAATATTTAATCGCTTGTAATAACATTTTGAACACCACCAAGTGCCATTATATTTCGCCATTATAAAAAAAACATTGCTAAACATAAGATTCTCTGATTGAAAAATGGAATAGGCTTCTAATACGAGAGGTCCGAGTTAACACACCAAGTCAAGACTAACCAAAGGTAAGACCAACCAAGCCTGCGAGTATAGCATATTTATGTAAAGAAAATGAGAGTCCGATTCAGAAAAAATCTAAAACTGGTACCAATGAATAGCATCAAATAATACAGCATAAATACAGAAGTCATTCGTGAATAAAATTGTGATAAAAATTTATTTGTGGTTTGTGTATAAGTTGTTAATAGCGAGGTTATGTTTGTTGTGTACATGACGGACCATCTAGTGTTTTAAGCCGTGCGTCGCCACTGCATACTTTCCTGGAGCAGACTGCGGTGCTAAGGAAATACTACGCGTACTAAGCGTACAAAATAATACGCTACCAACCTCAGACTGGAAAGTCTTGAGGAAGGTCGTGAACCCTCAAGGCACTGCCCTTACCATCTCGATGGATGAGAGATCGGTAAAACTGCTTGAGAAACTGGACAATCTGCCATATCATGATATGAACAGAGTACAGTTTCGCATCAAGTGGAACCCGCACTCTCGTCCATCCCCCCAGGCTAAGGTGAGTGGAAACGTGGGGGGAAGGAGGCTGATCATCGACCTTCCGCTACAACGAGTCAAGAGACTAAGACGATAGTCTCGACTCCGGGGCCTAAGGTGGATGACCAGTGCCCATCCTGCTCCGGGTCCACATCAACACCTGTAGCCTCTGTGTGCCAGGAGGGAAGATTGACTAGACAGCTCCCCTCTGACAAAACAACACCACCTCCACTGTCATCCACCAGTGCAGAGGCAAAATCATCTGCCCCTGCACTGCGAGCTGGCAAAAAAACGGACCCGAAAAGGACGGACAAGTACCTTAAAAGACCGCCCACAAGACCAACGGACAAAAACCGAGGACCGCAACGAAGGGGACGTGGCGGAAAAAAGGGGGATTCCTTTAGCAAGAATCCCCAAAAAAGGCACTAATGGTGAAGGCTGTACAATTCAACCTTCACTACGCCAAAGCAGCTTCCGCAGTTCTGGTCCAGACAATGCTTCAAGACGGAGCAGACATTGCATTTGTGCATGAGCCCTGGACCAGCACAAACGGCGATATCCTGGGTCTAAATAATGCAGGTAGGATTATATATTCCAACTCATCTTCTAGACCCAGAACCTGTATTGTTCATAATAATAATATCTCTCTTTTTCCTTTAACAAAGTTCATCAACCAAGACCTCACTGCGGGCCTGATGAAGCTCAATGATCAAAAGGAAGTCATTGTAGCTTCAGCTTACTTTGCGGGAGACGAGCCCATTTGTCCCCAGGACTGCATAGCTGATCTGCTTAGATTTGCTGCCAAACACAAGACAGAAGTTGTCTTGAGCTGTGATGCCAACGCTCATCATACACTGTGGGGTAGCACAGACACAAACCAAAGAGGTGAGTACCTTTTAGACTTCCTTATTTGTAATAACTTGTATGTATGCAACGTTGGAAATGAACCAGCGTTTATTACCGCAAATAGAAGAGAGGTTCTAGACCTAACTCTTACCACATCAGCTCATGATGATATAATAGCTGACTGGTATGTTTCAAAAGAACCTTCGTGTTCGGATCACAGACACATTAGGTTTGAAATAAAGTCAGCCATTATACAAAACATCTTTTATCGCAGAAAACAAGACACTGACTGGAACTCCTATAAAGAGCAGCTTGGTCAGCTCATCCTCGATAAACTTCCCCTCAGAATCGACACGATTAGCAAATTGGAATACTCAGCAGACTATGTCCAATCATGCATTACTCAATCTTTTGAGGACAACTGCCGTGAAGTGAAGAAGTTCAAGAGACAAGCACCCTGGTGGAACAACCATCTCAACGACCTCAGAAAAGGAGTAAGGAAGCTGTTCAATACAGCTAAGCGCAATAATGATTGGCTATCCTACTCCCGATCTCTTACTTATTACAATAAGGAGATCAAGAAGGCTAAAAAGGACTCGTTCAGGAACTTCTGTGGCTCCATCAAAGATGTTCCAACGAGTTGTCGCCTTCAGAAGATCTTATCAACTGTCAGACCACAATCCCTAGGTAGTCTATTACATGGGAACGGTGTTCAGACAAAAACAAAGAAAGGGACCCTAGAACTCCTTCTCAATACTCACTTCCCGGGCTCCGTCATTCAAAACGGTCCCCACCTAAACCAATCTTACAACTACGAACAGACAAATCTGCCAAGTAGAGAAGATTGGAGAATCAGCAAACAGATCTGCAATACTTCAGCAGTTAATTGGGCCATAATTTCCTTCAAACCCTTCAAATCTGCTGGTGGAGATGGTATTTTTCCAGCTCTTCTATAACATGGTTCAGAACATCTGATACCACTACTATCAAAACAATTCAGCTGCAGCCTAGCCTATGGCCATATACCTGGAGCATGGAGAAAAGTGATAGTAAAATACCTTCCTAAGGCTGGCAAAGGCTCAGAGAGTAATCCAAAATCTTTCAGACCCATCAGCCTTATGTCCTTCATACTGAAAAGCATGGAGAAAATAATTAACAAATACATCAGGGAGAATGCCCTGTCAATATACCCCCTAAGTGAGGCACAACATGCCTATCAAACGGGTAAATCAACAGAGTCAGCACTTAATGACCTTATAACCACAATTGAAAAATCTATCGACTGCAAGGAAATATGTATTGTCGCTTTCCTTGACGTCGAAGGAGCCTTCAATAATACGTCATACGAGTCCACTAGAAGGGCACTTAATATTATTTACTTAATAATACTTATATTATTAAGTTAATAACCTTGGCATGCCAACAATCATAGGCAGGTGGATTAGGTGGAGTTATCCAGACCTGAATGGATAACACTTCCCTCAGAGCAACTACAACCAGGGGATGCCCGCAAGGAGGCGTCCTATCACCTCTGCTTTGGTCACTAGTTGTAGATAGCCTCCTAGTTGAACTCAAAGAAACTGGGATAGAGGCGGTTGGGTATGCTGATGACGTAGCAGTCATCATACGGGGGAGCTTTGAAAACACAGTGTCTGATGTTCTACAAGCAGCACTGAACACAGTACAGAGATGTTCCAATAACGAAGGCCTCTCCGTAAACCCAAAAAAGACAGTCATTGTTCCTTTTACAAAACGACGCAAGCTCAATCTTACTTGCCCGGTACTTTTTGGGGAAAAAGTAGATTTTTCCAACTCAGCAAAATACTTGGGAGTGATCCTGGACAGTGATCACAAGATGCCGCAGTGCCAGAGCTGAATTAGCTCGCCCCAAGCATATCTATCTATCTATCTAGTGGTTTATTTTCAAATCATAGGTTATTTCGACACCGACAGCTGTTCATACCTCCGTGGAAAGAAATAAGTCGCTTTACGCTTGAACAATGTTGGGAAATATTGAAAAATTATTTCCAAAGTAAG